>JAHVYC010000116.1:0-173671 GCA_020623665.1 Calonectria multiphialidica
GTATTATATAAATATAATCCCTTGTAATAGCTTTAATATTCCAATACTTACTAATCCTAATATATTTATTTAAAGATATTCTTAGGAAAAGTATAATAAAAATCTAATAAATTTAGAAAATAATATTAAAAACCTTATTTATTTAATATTTTAGGTAATAATTTAGCTTAATAAAAGAATACTATTAATCCTAATATAATATAATTTAAAGAATACTAAAAATAGCTATATAGCTTATAGCTATTATAAGGCCCTCTAAATAAGCCTTTTATCTTATTATAATAATACTAGATTATTTTAGTAAGATAATATAAAGATTTATATTATAAAAACTATAATAATATAGCTTATATTTTATAGGATTAAATTATTAAAATAGCTACCTTATTTACCTAATCTAAACCCTATAAAAAATATCTAGAGCTTCTTTAAGTAAGAAATATAAAAATTATACCCTTATATTAACTCCCTTAAAAATAATAAAGCAAATTAAGCAAAGTTAGTTAAATAAGCTTAAAAAGCATAAAAGGTAGTACCCTAAATAAAGATTTAAAGCTATATAGAGTTATTACTAGATTATATATATACTATTATTAAAGCACAGGATTAGTATACTAAATATTAATCCTTATAATAAGGCAATTCTTTTAGTATATATTAAATTAAAATTAAAGCTTATTTAAAGGCATAAGGCATTGCCTAAGTTATATATTATAAATATAGGTATAGTATATAAGGTAGGGTAGTCGCAGACTTTTGGCCGCACACTGTAATCACCATCCCATTTCACCATACACGGCCAACTGCGGAACATCCAAGCCGAAAGAGTCGCCGATACCTGTCGCTCCGGGCAGTAGCATATCATCGATCCTGAAAAGATCAGAGCCGTTGGCATCCCATAGACTTGTGGGACATGTAATTCTGCCATCTTGTGGGTCTGGTGCTCCATTCTCAGGGGTGGTAGCGCCATCCCCCCCATTACCGTAGTTATTACCGCCACACATCCCTGAGCCTGGCCTGTGCGATGCGTGTCCGAGCTTTCTTACGAGGAAGAGGGTATACTCGAGATACAGCGATGCCCAGGAGGCACTTGGAAGTCCGTTGGCAATTTTGCTGACGTGCTCAGCCAAATTCCGAATAAGTGTAGCGGCTTGTTTCTGCGAGTCGATGGAGATCAGGGGGCTTTTGAACGACTATATCGGTGTCTCTGAGTTAGTCATTCATTCCTGGGCCTGGAAAGAAGGCGCAGCAACCAAACTCACCCGAATCACTTCTGTGGCTGCATGAGAAATCATGACGAATTGTGTGTTATGATAGCCTGAAGCTAGCGACACCAGGGTGGGGTCGTGTACAAAAAGGCGTATAAGCCTGCACCCGACAAAGAAGATTTGGTCAAGAATGCGATCGATCTTGTCCTGCGAAGCATTGGCCTTTGCATACTCTTTGTACGTATTGGTCCGAATAAGCAGAATGCCGTGGTCAATCTCAAAAGCAAGCACCGAAGCGAACCTGGTTTCTGGTTGACGGCCATCCACTCCGGCAGAACAGTTTCCCCGGAGTATTTCAAGACTTGAGACGGCATCATTGTCCCATTTTTCAATGGCACTGGGGGTTTTGTCCAGACGGGAGAGCCTCTCGAGATCTTGGAGCTGGGTACGATGAGCAGGTTGAAGTATTGTGCCTACTGCGCAGAACTCACCAAATGAACACGCATCCGAACGATACCAACGGTAACGGGATCCAAGGCTGTGTTGTTCGTTGCCCCCAACCAAACCAAGACATCAGATGGAATTTCCTTCCACGAAACGCAAGGCGTGCGTCCCATAGTGATGCCGAAGCTTTTGTCCATTAAGAAGACAAAAAGCCAAGTTCGTTGGTAGTTTCGTATTTGCCGATCACGAATCCCAGTATAGATACCATTATTGGACGTGTTGAAATTATTCACCTTTCTCGAGACAAACGAGGGGTCATAGATTTTGAGCTCGCGTGCAATGGAGAGAGTCTGAAAGACACAGCGAGCTGTTAGTTATGACAGCTGTCAAATAAGGGACTCTAAGACCTTTGGCTAAGTGGATGACGCTAGACTCAGACTTACGTGACCGAATCGGAGCCACGAGGGGTCCTCTGCATAGTTATCCGATACGTGCCCCCAGTACGTCAACATTAGGATGGCTTGAATTGTCTCTAGATTTTTCACCGCGTTCAGAATGGACCACTTGATGTTGCGTTCAGCCATGTTATAAAGGAGCGGGGCCAGCAAGATGTCGCGGTGCTGGGATGAGAGCTCGGAACCGAGCGCGCAAATGACGGAGAAGAGAGTGAAAGAGCAGCCGTGAACGTACTCGGCAGTGTGCAGGTCGGGGTCGAGAATGCCAACGAACGGGTGGCGGATCTCGAAATACAACCTAAAGTACTCCATCACTTCTTGTTCGTTGACAAGACCCGCTGACACCGGGTCGCATACTTCGGGATCGAGTCGGCAGAAGCTGTCTGGTGGTATTCTGGTCATGACGTCCCAGTCTCTGTAGTCAAGTTCTCTCGGAGCTGTACATTCATCGTGACGTTAGCCTATGTGATATTTCTCGGTTGTATGCCATACCAAAGTATCGAGACAGTTTGCTGTCTGCCAACACTGTTGCACGATCCTTCTGAAACCGCCCAGACTTTGACAGTTGCGGGAGTGGGTCGGGGAATCGAGGGGGCGGGACAGGTCTTGTTGCAAAACTGTTCGCGTCCTGTTCGGAGCGCAGCCTCTCGGCACCAACCGCGGCTGCTAAGATGTATAACGGGGAATTATCGGGTTCCGCGAGTTCCCTTTCTGACAGCTCAGAAGACTCCCCAAGCGATTCTTGTTGATTCTGACGAGGGTCATGGTCCAGGACAGGCTCTATATCGTGCGATCTCTCCTCAGACCCTTCTATCGCTGTTGGTCTGAGTGACGGCGCTATCGTATCTGCACTGGCTTCGCCCAGATATTGCGGCTGTTGCTCTCCGACCGAATAATCTCGGTTGTCGTGCTCAGGCCCGCCTAGTTGCTGTTCGTGACAGTTGTACTCATGTGGTTCATGGTGTTGTCTGCTCACTGGCCGAGGCCCCGGTTCACTATCCGCATGGGACAAGGCTTCCGTAAGTTGTCGTCTTAAGACAGGGTCGGAGACACGCGAAAGTACCTTGTGGATACTCGGTGGCTTACTAAAAGGTAGCAGTCCTATCAGTCTCGAGGGATTACAAGGAGACTTCACTATGAATGTTTCATCTCACTTTACACTCCCATGTTTGCGTCCACGGTGGGATCTGGCTGGATACGAACAATCGATGAGATATGCCTTGCAGCGCGAGCTTGAGAGTAAATGTCAAATGTCATTATTTAAACTGAAAGCCGAGAGAATATTTGATGGTTTACAAGTGATGCGGGCGCTTACCACGGCTGGAGACGGTCACATTTCTGCCTGGAAGTGCGACACGAGTAACACGAAGTAGCTGGAATGATCTTGGACGAGGACCCCAAGTCAGTTTGTTGCAAGCGCGTGTCGGTCGTATTCTGAGGCATACTCTTTGTCGTGGCTGACAAGCGCAGCGATGTAGTGAACAATATTTGTAAATGAAATCAGCAAAGATCATGGGGTTGATTGACTTTGCAGATGACCCATGTTCGGAGCACAAAGCTCCGGTTCACACTGACCCAATTATATGGGCAAACCCCGCAATTGGCAGACCTTTTCGCCCGGAAGACAGACGTCCGTCCAAGTAACCTTGATCGACTAGCTGACCCTACAAACGTCTAGATTGCTAAAAGATCAATCAGAAAACTGTTATCCGCGCCACTAGAAGGTAACTTTTTTAAGATCAATCCTTGTACGCTGTTAGTCAGGGTCGGGGCGATCAGGAGCCAGGTCATTTAAGCATATTCCTCAGCTGAATTTAGCGTGCTGTGGCTCAGCGTTAGATTAGGCGGTTAGGCACTGAAAACCCTGAAAAAGAATTTCTATGTATCCGGGGAGTCGCATTGACCTTTCGACTTGAATGCACAATATGTCATTGCGTATCACTCTTATACGTAAACTGACACCTCAGTTGTTGACTTAATCTGGTTATATTGATTTCGTGAACAATTCTTGCTTAGGGCGATATAAAGCTAGACAGATGTACCAGGTTGAATACATGGAGATTGCATACTTATACTCCACGCTCTTAATGTCATATTACGCAAACTAATGTTCCCCAAAATTCACTCATGCGGAGGCGTGTTTGGAGATTTCAGCTTCGATAATCTTCTGAGCTTTCTGTTCCCAATCAATGAACCTCTCCATGGCATCGTGGATCCGTTTCTCCGTCACTGAGTCCCGCTTAATGGCCTGATCCAAACTCTCTCCATTGTTTCCAATATAATCCACATCTAAGGACGCCAAAATTCCGTTCCAGTCAGGGCCGGCTAGTGGATCGAGTTTTGATAGCTCTCGGAGTCGTTCGGGAGTTGACAGTTCGGAGTACGGATGGGAAGGTTTGGCCTGAGCTACTGGAGGTAAATTATCCGGGGTGTTCATCAAGTCGCGAAGGTTTGCTTGCGAGATCGTCACATGTTGGCATCCAAGTTCCGCCATTGCCATCAGCTGTTCCGAATTGACGTGGCTTGTACCTGTTAGTCTGTTTGATCACTTCAAACGACTGTAACTGACCTTGCTATAACCATGACTGGTTGCTCTTTTCCAGTTGTGTCCCAAAGTTTCTTAAATGCTTCCAACATGTGAATGATGCGGGGAGACATCGGATGCTAAAAGTACTTAGCGAAGCTTTTTAAGCAATTTCTACAGAGACGTACTTCTAAAGCCGTGTCCATCACTTGTGGTCTCACCGATAAGTCCGTGTGTGCGGCTATCTCTACGTATCGTCAATGATGACTCGATAGCGGTATTGGAATTATAGCGATGTCTTACCTTCGAAGTAGGGACTGATGAGGAGGCATTGCGACTGGCTAGCTGCAATTGCTTGCTCCAAGCAGAACACTGATGTTGCCAGAGTGCGAATGCCTTCAGCATTCAACTTCTGAGCTGCACATGCTGCCGCTCCAGTGAAAGGGATTTTGATTGCAAACCGGTCCCTAGACACCCCTGCCTCCTCAAAGCTCTGTGCAAACCTTCGGCACTGGTTCATAATCTCATTAGAATTATGCAGGTGCTTTGGCGACGTCTGGATCAGCACTCGTCCGGAAATCAGAGGAATATTATTGGCACAAATTTGGACGGTCTACCAGCTAGTCAGAACAGTAAAAGCCTCTCAACAGTAGTGAATTTGCTCACCACTTTCTCAAACACCGTCTCCCAACCCTTTGTTCCATACTTCGCAATGTAGTCTGCAAGGATCGGTAGGTTTCGAGGCAGGGTCATTGCCTCTGTAATGACCACTTGGTTGGAAGTCTCTGTTTTAAGTCAGTTGCCATTCCTGACCCATACCTATAAGGATCTACTCACGGTTGTATGGTTTCAGTGGAAGACTACCGATGAAGTCGAAATCGGCGTCGTCAACGTCCACGTTGCACAGCTCATTCAGCCTAGTCAGGAGTGTACGAGCAGACATGTTGCTGAGCGAGGTTTGGTTACGTGAATAGAAAAAGAATATTTTGATTCTCAAAGGGAGATGTTCTAGGTGTTTTTTTTTTCGCGAGATACCAAATAAACACCTGCTGCTGTGCGCTGGTAGCTAGTGCAACCTGGGGATGAGCCATCATCTTATATCACCACAAAATCGGTCAATCTGGCGACCGTTCGGCTACTGCTATGTAAACAAATCATAATGACAGGGCCTGTTGCGGTCTCTAGCCAGGCAGAACACAACGCGGCGCTTCCGCACTGGGCCTAAGATAACGCGGGGACTTGTTTAGACGACGCGGGATCTTCGATTGTGGGGCAGTCGGCCAATCCATGAGCACCAAGCTACGTGCGAACGAAAAGTTCACACGGTAATAGATACCGTTTTAGTCGGCTCGCCTACTTTCGTGGCGGGCGTGGTCGATTTGGAAAATTGGTCCGCCGAGGGGCCCGCGGTCTCTAGAAGTAATCAGCATCACAGGAATATAAATGCTACTCAATGACGATTTACACCTTAATTGAGCACCACAAGTATATGAAATCATTTTCGAATTATTAATATCCCGAAGTTTTGAAACATCCTCAGTTTTGAGAAAGAAAAAGATGACCGCGACGAAAATGACGACACAAGAACTGTTCAAGCTGGACGAGAGGACTATTATTAGTTAGTCCCCCTGGATGAGCTGTACATATTAACACAGCTAATAAAACATGGCTAGTCACTGGTGCTCTTGGTGGCCTGGGAATAGCATTGATGGGAGCGATATTAGAAAGTGGCGCCGATATCATTGCCGTGGACCGCCTGGGAGAAGCTTCTGGGCGAGAATGGGGTAAAATTGCTACCCACCATAGCCTGGGCTATCTGTTCATTATTGACACAAGACTTCTAGAAAAACTGCAGCATACCGCGAAAATGAACGCCGCGCAGCTGTCGTATCACAGCTGTGATGTCACTGACGCTGCGGACACGCTCAAAGTTTACGAACAAGCCATGGCGGAGGCTCGTTATCCGCTAAGAGGCCTGGTAACGTGCGCCGGTATCTCAAGAGTGGGCGAATCCAAGACTTTTGACATAGTCTCTGCGAAAGAGATTATCGACATCAATACAATTGGGACCTTTGCAAGCGCACAAGCGGCAGCCCAGTTGGTTTGCAAGTCATCCGTATCAGCGAGCTTTGTCTTTATTGCCAGCATGAGTGGGTATATTGTAAACAAGGTACCAAATCCAAACTTCCTGTCCTCCGGTTAATTTCCCTCAAAAGTCTTTTCTAACGATTGCCATTCGACAGGGTGTACCTAATGCTGCATATGCCGCCTCAAAGGCTGCCGTCCACCAACTGACGCGAAACTTTGCCTCGGAATGGAGCGGGCCAACAAACCCTGCTTGCATCCGGGTGAACAGTGTCAGTCCGGGTTATATCCAGACACCTATGCTATTTAAATATTTGGAGGATCCGAAATTGCAAGAAATGTGGACCGCAGAGAGCATGTTTGGTCGTCTATCTACTCCCGAAGATTACTGTGGCCCAGTTGTGTTCCTTCTGTCTGAGGCCAGCTCATTTGTTACTGGCACAGATCTTTTGGTAGATGGAGGCCACACTAGGTGGTGAACGCCCTCTATCTATCTAGAGGCTGCGGCTGTTCTTTACTCTTCCTTGAAGGTGCAAAGTGCTTTGCCAATACAGCTTCGAATATATACTACATTGTGGGGTCTGGCTACTGTCTCGTTGGGAAGTTACTTGAGAAGATCCTTTCTTTCCGCTCTAAATTCATCGGATTCGACACCACCGAAATAATGACTAGCCCGTACTACCGACAGTGGAATTATCTTTTCTGCCAAAGCTAACGGCTCTCTTCGGTCCAAAGTAGTCTTCGCTCCTCCACGGTTTTCAGGTCGGTATACCAGGTTGTCGGAGTGACCACACCGTCAACACCCACATCCCGGTGTCCATTCTGAATATGCCCCAGCCAAACATCAAACATCTCCTCTAGTCGAATGGAGTAATTTGGTCCCCACGGCCGAGACCCCTCGTAGCGAATCGGATCTTGAGCACCCTCTGGCGATATCCAAATCAAGCCATCGCCATCGGTGCCTGGGGACTGATCTATTGTAAATAGTCCGGTGTACTCGTAATATGTGGGTTCAGCAATTTGAAGATGAGTGTCACCATCAAAGACGGTATCCCCCAGTGTGCCTTGGAATGGACCTGTCGTAGAAGGCAAGATGAGCGACAAAGGCCCATGGCCATCGCGTCCAACTTCCTTTCGTCTACTGTCCGGAGACTCAGCCCCGTATATTGCGGTGAACAGCTCTGGCGTAAAGACTGTGATACCCGGCGCGACAAACGTAAATGGAGGGCGTTTTGCGGCGGATGCTTCTTGTAATCTTTTCATCACAGCCTTCTCGGTCTTATCTTGGGGAAATTAGCTTTACAAACTATTTTATCAAGCAGTGCATTTGTTTATTTCGACGCGTGTTTATCTAGGTTAACTTGGATAAACCCACCCAAGACCTATTACCCCGCCACATCAATATCCGGCCTGGTATGGTGGTTCTTAGGCTAAATGTGGCTTGTGTGGCTGGTGCATATTTCACTCAGCTTGGACCAAGTATCGTATCGTGCTCGTTCCATTCTCCGTCTCCTGAACCTGAAAATCGTCAGAATTATCACGTGATACCACGCCATTAGCCAGCGCACTAAGCAGGCACCCGTCGCGCTTGGATCCGCGATTACAGTAGAGCCGTCATGGAAAATTCTCCTTAGACTAGATTCCCTTCCTTTCCCCCTTTACAAATTGTGCATGAGGCAGTCGAAATGGCGGCAACAAGAAGAAGTGCTCGTCAGGCGCAGCTGCAAAATGCAACTCCCGCCGTTGCAACCAACAGCCCTCTGGCGGTGAAACCCGTGCCAAAGAAGCCCAATCAAGCCACCTCAACTGGCAAAGCCCCAACTGGAAAAGCCCCAAAAGGCAAAGCCAGCGCCGCAGTGATACAGCAGGAGGCTGAACGCAGTCGCGCCAAGAAACGTGCCCGCGCCGAACCAAGCCACAGCAATGGCAGCAACAAAAAGGCAAAGTCAATGGCTCAGGCTCAAGCTCAGACTCAGACTCAGACTCAGAACCGTCTATCCTCGCTGCCGCCCGAGATTGTGAACCTTATCCTCACCAGCGTCAGAGACGTGCCCACCATGAGTGCGCTGAGTCGCACCTGCAAGGCACTGTACTCCCAGATGATGCCTCACCTTTATCGACGCATCGCCGTCGCCTCCATGTTCCATGCGCACATCCCCAAGCTTATCCGCACCCTTGAGCCGCATTTGAGCATTGCACAGAAAAAGACGCTAAAAAAAGAGGGCAAGTACAAGGGTCAGCAGGAAGACTATCCTGCAGGCCAAGACCAGAATGCAAAACCCTTCTGTGCGTCTTACGTGCAGCAATTGGTCGTTGGTGCTTCCGATCCCGGGAAAAAGCACAGATACATCGTCTTTAGATATGTCGAGGAGGCCTTTAAGAATTTCACCAACTTGGAGATGGTTGAGACACGGGTGCTTACCCCGTAAGTTGCCTGCATGAACCCAAATTGCCAAATGGATTCCTGCCCTCAACCCCCGTCGCTCTGAACCCGGCTAACCATGTTCCCTAGGTCCATTGCGAAGAGTTTATCATTGCTGAAGAACCTGAAGGCCCTCAGCTTATTCATGGACCACCTTGAAAATGAAGACTTCACGCTATTATCCAAAATCAAGAACCTGAAGCACTTTAGCTTGCAGGATCTTAATTGGGCCCCACAGGAACGGCGCAAGACCATGCAGAATATAATCATTAACTCAATGTCCACGCTCGAAACTCTTAGCATCCAAACTAACAGGATGGGCCCGGACGATCACCTGTTGGTTGATTGGGGGAAGAATCCCGTCTTTGGGTCCCTGAGGTCACTTGAACTTACCTGCTACACACTGGAACCGGGCGCGGTCCAAGCAATGAAAAGGGCCATCAACTTTGCTAAATTGACCGAGTTGACGCTTGGCCATTTCGAGGATGAAGATGGAACGCTGTTTGAACACCTGGAGTCGCTAGCGAATTCGCCGTCGAGCCTAAAGTTACGACGTTTGTGCATGTCGATTGGAGACAGCCAGCACTGGGAGGCCACACCTGAACAAAACAGCATCCAGTTTCAGGCCAAGTGTCGCTTCATCTCCTCGTTCAGCACTTTGGAGAGCTTGGAACTGAAAGATTACGGGCAGTACTCGGAGAGCGATAATACTCCTAATCCTGGACTAGTGGATACACTACGGGAGGCTATTCTTCAACATAGCAATCTGAAAACTCTGAAGATATCCTACGCTGGAAAGACGGGTGGCCTCGCCATCCCTTATTTGTCGGCGGCAAATGTCCGGGCTCTAGTTGGTGGATTACCTTACCTTGAAGAGTTTGAGTTTGCTCCGGAGGAAGCACAGATGGTAAGTGGCTAATTTCTCTATTTGCTGGCCAAAAACTCGAATTATAGGATCATCTAACGCATTCGCGATGTCTTCTCCAGGTCGAAATTGGCACAGCACTTGCTTGCGCGAACAAACTGTCCAGCATCACTTGCTTCCCGCACGCCACCTGGGCATCCGGCCCACACTCCGACGACCCAGGCATGAACATTCTGCGGGCTATTCTCAAAGCCTTTTTAAACCGCCAGGGGCCTGCAGAACCTCTCAAAAAGGTATCAGTGAGCTACAGGACCTGGGAGATTGCACCAAAATTTACTGGAAAGGCGCCAAAGGGCGCGAAGAAGGCGGAGAAGATGAAGAGCGAGGATGGTAGCCGCGGGACCATGTTCCGGGACATTAGCGGAATGGCCTCTGTGTGCATTCATGTTGGTTATGACCCTGACTTTGGGTGGATGGAGAAGGTAGGTGGTAATTAAGTTACCCACTCTGGATAGATATAGACTTGGGGCGTGGTGATTAAAGCAGGACATTATTAGAATTGGTTGACTGGTTAGATTCTTGGATTCAATTTGGCAGGCACTGTACAACAGCTCATCGGCAAGCCCTTTCAACCAGGAGGGGCAGTGGATCAATAATAGAAATCATAGAGGTAGAAATGCAATTGCTACTAGACTGGGCTTGGTATGTACATTATGGACCATAGCTGCATTGTGGGGTTATATATATGACCCTACTTTAGGTGCCCCGCAAGCGCGAACATATCCCCTCAGAGTGAAATAAGAATTAGACAAGATCATGAGTCTTGGTTTTGATCTTCTTTAGGCAAAGCCAAGAAACCACTTCTGTTTAGCGTTGATCCCAGCCTACTGTCGCTGAATGGTGCATTTTAATATTTTGTCGACTAACTTGGAGCCTTCAGTGAGTAGTAGTGAAAACGGACAAAATTAACTAGGCGCGTAAATACTCTAGCTCCAATCGCCCTCGTCCATAGAAATCCCTCCATTATCAGATTGGTCCAGGAGCTCTTTGACCGTCCAAGGCTTAAAGACGTAACCGGGTGGCATATTCGTGTTTTCGAATGGAGTGCCCGCAATCAAGTGATCCACGCAACTACCGTACTTCTCCAAAGCGTATTGCTCGGGATCGTGCTTCAACACCCAATTGCCAACCGGGCGGCCGACAATCTCAGGGTTCTTCGCCACGGCGTCCCAGTCGGTCTTGTGAAAGGCTTCTCGAATTTTGAAGCCCATCTTTTGCGCGCATGCCACGCGTTCAAATCTGCGATTGAAATTGGGCCGTCAGTGCTTCACGCGCCCACATACCGAACGTAGCATCTCGGGTTTGTTACTCACCTGAGGCGGTTGTGGACTCTTACGCCAAGTGGAGCATTTGGCTTTCCCGAAAGCTGCAGACAAGCCGCCAGAGAAAAGGCGTCTTCTATGCCCATTGTTGCACCGCTGCCAGAAGTAGGGAGGAACGGGTGCGCTGCATCGCCGATTTGGATGACCCTTGATTGCGGTGATGCCCATGTCAGTTGAGGATCTCGCCACATTAGCTTCCAGTCGACTACGGTTTTGTTGGGCGTGGCTTTTATTAGCTCGGAGATGAATGGGGTCCAGCCTTTCACATGCTCAAGCGCATCATCTGATGAGGCTGTTTGGACTAGCCCCCCTTCATCTGCGGGTCGGTGATCCTTGGGCCTACCGTTAACGAAGAAACTCGGAAAAAGGAACAATGGGGCTCAAACCTTGTGGTTAACCATCCAGCAAATTTCGTCCTCCATCTTCCCGATGATGGCATGCGCGTCCGGTCCAAGATGGATAGAAACACGTTTGTCAAATCCCTCAAACTCCTTGGCAATGATCGGGTTGCTCTCCAGTACCGGTTTAATAGGGAAGCTAGCCCTGTAAACGGCAAAGCCCGAGCTGATGGGCCTATCTTGCTTGCCAAAGACTAGGGCCCGTGATCTGGAGCCTATTCCATCAGCCGCGACGACCACATCGGCCGTGAGAGTTTCCCCGTCACTCAGACGTACCCCACCATGCTCGGCAGTCTCAAAATACTCCGTGACAGCGGTGGAAAGTTGCACAGAAACTCCCAGCTTCAGAGCGTAGTCATAAAGGGCAGAGTGAAAGCCCTGTCTGTTGAGCGGAATAGATAATAGTTTCGGGTCACCGATGGGGAAAGCGCCAATCTGGCTTCCGTCATACTTCTTGTAGTGGCTCACTGATGGCCATGACATTGCCTTCAGTCCTTCGAGGAATCCTGGCCATTTGCCCATGGTATGGAGAACTGGAGATTGAATTGCAATCATGTCGCCTGCCATTCACTGTTAAGGCTTGGGTCCTTGCTTCATTCAAGGGGTTGGGGATCAGAGCGCGATCTGCGCAACTCCGCCAGTACTAACCAAAGTCGTCCAATGTGGGACGTCTTTCAATTACTTGAACATCGTGGCCTTTTCGTCTAGCCTCAATGCTAAATGCTAAGCCAGCAATACCTCCCCCCACAACAAGGACAGAGATGCTACTGCATGGATACTGCTCAAAGGCAGCTTTCAGTGAGCTTCCCACAGCCATGGAAAAGATTTTTTAGATGGACGTTTGCGTGCTGATTAGGATTTTACTAGCTGGTCGTAGCAACAAAATATTTGTGATGAATATGTAGTCAATTAGATTACACTGAGAAGACTGTCTGCGTTTATATAGGTTTGTGGCCAGCGTGTATCTGAATATTCGTGAATAAATTCGACAATGGAAAATAACAATATTACGTACTTCCGAATTGGCATTTTATCGGAAGCTTTTTCATTCCGAACACATGTTGAGGTTATTGCAGAAAGGACTTTTCATACGCCTCACCCAATGAGGTTGATTGGGTGGGACTGTGTTGTCGCACTGAAGTGCCAGTAATTCATGTTGAAGGCCCCGTGCGTTGTGAAGAGATCCACCATGTTTCCAAGCAACCCGTGCTTTTGTATGACCCTTGAAATTTATAACATCAACCACCACGCAGATGATAGGCCTGATCATCAAGGGCCGTGCGAAGTGGATATTGCTGGCATAGTATGATGTATGGAATACTCCACAGTGTTCTGCTAGCTTCGTCATAATAGACGAGGCAGTTGTTTCAGAAGCAGATGTTATTATTAAGACAATAATTGGTATCGAGACTCGTTTGACTATTGGTCGCGATGGGGTTTCGGCTGCCATTTTGCACCCGAACCGACGTTGGACCCCGAGCCGTTGTGGGGCACGGGCCGATCTGCTCGGATTCTCGCACACTATTCCCGACAACAAGCGGTTTGAACGAGGTCGGTAGGTGTCATATAGCGGTGAAGGAGAGTCTTGGCAAATGGAGATGGTACTTGAAGGTGTGGATCTTGCAAGAGGAATTATGATTTATGGTTCTCCTTGACATTTGAGTCCGGGTGATTTTGCTTGGTCACGTCCTTTAGAAATAAATGAAATCAATCTTGTCCGGATAGCGTTTTAAACATATTTCTAGAAATCTTTGTTAGCCTCTAGCCAGTAATCCAGTGCCCAACGTCGTTGGGAATACTGATGAGAGTGTGCAATGGAGACTCGTTATTAGTAAGACATGTGTACTGCGTGTTTTAATGCCTAATTTACAAGGCTTGCAGAAATAACAGAGCTGATCTTGTATCTGGTGTTTGTATGAAGTTGTGCACGGTAAATCACTTCTGATTGGCTTGAAATTTGACTTTGCACTTCACAGTAAACCCCGCATCAGAGGATACTCTAACCTCCACACAACGACACATAAGTGTGCTCCTGAACCTATCTGCTTTACCCCACGAAGTACAAATCATGGTTGCAACTGGGTATGCATCAGACTTAGATACCGCTATCCTAGAAGGCGAAGAGTTTCTTGATAAAGCCGCATCTGATCACCCACACCGTTCAGTACGACTTTCGAATGTGGCGGAGTCCTACTTCAAAAGATTCCAGGAAAAGCATAAAATAGAGGACCTAGAAAGGTCCCATCAAAGGTATCAAGAAGCCCTCGCAGTCACAGCATCTGATGATCCAAATCGGCCCGCACGACTTTGGGGTCTCGGCCAAGTCTGTGGGGCCAAGCACCAGAGAGTAGGGGGATACGAGTTTCTTGATGAAGAAATTCGACTATATCAAGAAGCTCTTGACATTTTGTCAGATGAAAGCCCCAATAGAGCTATCTTATTCGACGGCCTCGCAAGTGCACACTCGGCCAGATTTATGAGAGCCCAGGCAATGGAGGAGTTGGAAGTGTCAATCAGCTACCAGCAAAAGGCTCTCGAATTAATTCCAGAAGACCACCCCAGACGGTCAGACTATCTTTTTGCTCAAGCCCTACATTACAACTCTAAATTCCGAAATACAAAATTACTGGAGGATTTGGAGCTCACTATCCAGTTTTATGAGGCGACTTGGCAAAAGACATCTCAGAACCATGGGAATCGGCCAAATCGCCTTCAAGCATTGGGGACAATCTATCAAAAAAAGTATGAAATGACAAAAAGTGTCGCCGATTTAGATTTGGCGATTCGGTGGTGTCAGCAAGCACTTGATGAAACCTTATCGGATCACAATACCCAGGCCTGTCGGCTTTTACATCTCGGAAATTCGTACCAGGCCAGGTTCAAAATCACAGGAACTATCAAGGACCGAGATATGGCGATCTCTCACTTTCATAAGGGCCTCGTTCATACTGAATCTCTTCCGCCCTTCCGGTTAATATGTGGTAAGAATGCTCTCCAGTTACATACCCAAATGAAAAACTGGGCATTAGCCTACAAGGTAGCCATTATGACAATACCTTTAATTTCTGCAAACACTCCCAGATGGTTCAATAGCAATGAGAAGTTAAGCGTACTCAAGGAAATTGTCGGCTTGGCGTCTGATGCTGCAGCAATGGCCTTGATGGTTGGAGAGACGCCGTATGACACGATCAGACTTGTCGAGCGCGGCCGTGGGATCATAATCGGCTCGATGAACGAGATTCGCACTGACATCACTGAGCTTCGAACAACTCATCCCCAACTCGTTGAAGAATATCTCGATATCAGAGGGCAATTTGATAGTCCCGCAGCAGCAATGTTACCACCAGGTAAACGCCACGACCTGGGAGATAAGCTAGAAGAAACTATGCAAGCTATTCAAAGCTTGCCTGGCTTCGACCATTTTCAACAGTCCCCATCGGAAGACGATCTGAAAGCTGCCGCCATTTTTGGCCCGATAGTCATCATCAACGTGAGCGATTATCGTTGCGATGCTTTGATCATCACAAGCAACGAGCTAAAAATCGTGAATCTCCATCGCCTACAAGCCAAAGACATCAGGGAGCGTGCTAAACCGTTGGTAAGACCAGCATTGCTCACTGCCGAACTTTTGGAGTGGATGTGGGATACCATCGCCGAGCCGGTTCTTGAAAAGTTGGGATTTACCACGGGCCTCAGTGCTGATTGGCCTCGAATCTGGTGGATTCCTACGGGACCCCTAGCTAGTTTCCCAATCCATGCAGCGGGTCGGCACTACCAGGGGACTTCCGAGACCGTGCTAGACCGCGTCGTGTCTTCCTATAGCTGCTCTGTCAAGGCGCTGATCTTTGGCCGCAAGCGTAAAACCAATTCAAGGGACATACGAGGCTCAAAAGCGGTGCTTGTTGGCATGCCGGAGCTGCAATATGCATCAGAAGAAATCGAAAAGCTGGAAAGCATCTGTGAGAATATGCAAGCACTAGTCAGCAAGCCACAGCCCTACAAGAAGGATGTCCTGTCTGCTTTGGAAAACTGTAATATATTTCACTTCGCTGGCCACGGCAAATCTGACCTTCTGGATCCACTTCAAAGCTCTCTAGTCCTCAAAGATGGACTGCTTGCTCTAGATAGCCTGGTTGGTACGAATCTCGGTGAGCGACAACCACCATTTCTAGCTTACCTTTCGGCTTGCGGAACAGGTCAAGTCGGAGAGGGCGGGCTTCCGGATGAGGGGCTTCATATCATTGCAGGCTGTCAGCTTGCCGGTTTTCGTCATGCAATCGGCACCCTGTGGGAGGTGGACGACAAATTCTGCGTTGAGGTTGCGGATATCACATATAAATGGATGCAAAACTTTGAAGCTACTGACGAATCAGTTAGCAGGGGATTGCATCATGCAACAAGGTGTCTTCGCCAAAAATGGCTTTCTAGTCATACGCCAAGAGCAGTGCCGAAACCCAACAATGGCGTATCTACACAAGATTGCGAAACTGATGCAAGCCAGAGTGGAACAGAGAATTCGAGGAATTTGTTGATCTGTGAAGAGGAGCCTCTGGGGCCATTGTATTGGATACCATATGTTCACTTTGGGGTTTAGTCTATTGAAAGATACACGGTGTGGCGGAGAATTTTGCAGCTTCTCCCCAAACGGCGAGGCTGAGATTGTCAAGAGCAAGGTCGAAAAAGCCCAGGTTCAGAGAAAACCTCGGGATTGAATGCTTATCACTGGCCAAGAAGCAAATCTTTGTTGTAAAGAAAGATAACGCTATGCCAAATATTGAATTTATTTCTAATGTCATCTTGTAAAAATTTGGGTTAATATTCATCTTCTATTCTCTGACGCTGCTCAAATATTGAGATGCAGGACACGCAAATTGTTGGCGCAGGGTAGGTGTCAATCTGCTGAAGGCGATGCGCGCGAATGGTCAAGAGTTGTGGCGAGTGTCAGTGATCATCAACGTACGAGGGTGGTCATTTCTCAATCGGATAGACTGCCAGGCTGTATTTCAAGCCACTACCAATATGGAATGTAGTAACTGCGCACACTCTTCCCCGCAAACGGGTAGCATTCTGCGTAATCCTTGTCCAGTCCACGGACTGCGCCGTACCCTGGTGCATTGACAAATGGGCCACCACACATTAGATTTGGCCACATGCTACCTGGCGTGGTGGGAGGCAACAGTATCGATAAATCTACTGGAAGAATTCTACTTGTAGGATTGCTGCATCTGGTAATAGCCGTCTTGTAGTCAGAACTTTGTGTAACTGTCGGGGAATGGCGTACGACGACGAGAGTGGGGTTGTCAGGGATCAGGCACATCAACATTAGCCGATATCGCCCGATAACAAAAGTGCCACGCGTTGACGGATAGTGCTCCTGGCAAGTTGATAAGGGATCGGCAAACTGTGCCGGGCTGATAGGAGCATTGCTGCTGTTCTTGTTGGAACTACTAGAGGTTGTGCATCCTGTTCGATGCAGTCAGCAAGTAGAAGTGCTCCGGGACTGAAAGTGAGGGGAACTTATTTCACCATCCCCAGCTGTGTCATTAATGACCTTCTCTTTTGACTTGACCAAAGTCAGCTGTGAGACACACATTAAGTGGTAAACACGTCGGCTATCCCTGTTTATGCGACACTTTTTGACGACGCGCATTCCCTGCCGTTGGTTGGGTTTCTCTGAACCCCTCCACTTCAATTGGCACTCGAACCAAACCCCGGGTTTGAGATAAGTGTGGCACGGTCAATTGGCCCAATAAGTACTTTTGCACGATGCTTTGGGCGAGGGTGTACGGCAAGCTTTCCCAATTGACTGTGATAAGGATGGATCTGATGCAGCTGTTGAGTGATGTGAGAGGTGCCAGAGCTATTAGGCTGAGACAATTTAAGTGGGTGGGCAGATCATTTGATATATACACTGTGACCCGTACCCAGCCACTTGAGGGAATGGTGTTTGGGATGATGCTCAGCCGAATAGTCAGCCAGACACTCGTCCCTCTGTCAAACCAAGAACCTCCTCTATTGACCCCACACAAGGGATATAGACACAGCCCTTTCAACCATGGAGGAAAAGTCCTCCCCAGTGGTTCCCGAAGAGCCTGTCATTGGAAACACTGACAGAGGCATCGAGAAGACTGCCCTGGGATCGAAGAATGAGCAGAATGTCAGTGATCAAGACGTCGAGACAGGCGATGGTCATCTCGTGGATCTAGAAGTCGACTTTGAACGCGTGCTTTTCAAGCAAACTGGAGAGGGCGACTATGATGCCGACACGAGCCCGTTCCCAGCTGTAAGAGCTGTTGTTCCAGAGACGGATGACGCCGATATGCCAGTAAACACGCTTCGCGCTTGGCTGTTGGGAATTGTAAGTGCCAAGGCCTTGATCGAAACGGGCAGAATTGATGATTGGCTCTATAGGTGTTTGTGTTTCTTGGCGCCGGGGTTAACCAGTTCTTCTCTCTTCGTTATCCCGGTGTGCGAATTGTATCATTGGTTGCAGAGCTCTTGGCGTTCCCATTTGGGGTTGCTCTCGCCAAGATACTGCCCATCAGTCGCTTCAATCCGGATCGTCATTTTAATATCAAGGAGCATGCCTTGATTACAATTATGGCCAATGTCTCGTTCGGCTTCGGATCAGCCGATGCGACAAACATTATCCAGGCGGCCAAGCTCTACGGCTTCAATCTTCCCACTGGACTTTCCGTCATGGTCGTGATTTGCTGTCAGATGAGTGGATACGCGGTTGCCGGTCTTGCGAGTCGATGGCTTGTGCAGCCAGCATCCATGATCTGGCCGGGTGTACTGAGCAACGTCGCCCTTCTAAGCTCTCTGCACTCCAGGGCCAATGCATCTGCGGATGGATGGCGCATCACGCGTATCAAATTCTTCATGGTAGTGGGGGGTGCTTCTTTTCTATGGTACTGGTTTCCTGGCCTAATTTTTACTGGTCTCAGTTACTTTACCTGGATTTGCTGGATTGCACCCAAGAACCTGGTAGTCAACCAAGTCTTTGGCATGGTGACAGGACTTGGGCTTTTCCCGCTGACATTTGATTGGTCCATGGTTGCTTACAACACCAACCCTTTGCTGAGTCCGCACTGGGCTGCTGCAAACGTATTTGTTGGGTTTGCCGTATTTTTCTGGGTCATTGTGCCAGGAATTTACTATACCAATATTTGGTTTACAGCGTATATGCCTCTGTGCACTGCAGATGTTTACGACCGATATGGCGAGCTGTATAATGTCACCAATGTCTTGACGGGAGAGACTTTTGACAAAGACAAGTATGCCACTTACTCACCTCCGTACCTGCCAGCAACATTTGCATTCGTCTACGGATTATCTTTTGCCTCCATCACAAGGTATGTCATTTCTCCTCCAAATAGTTCACAGTCTCATTTTGGTACAGTGTCCTGTCTCATGTCTACTTCTTCCACTGGGACGAGCTCAAGCATGCACTTCGCGGATCACTCAAGCTAGACATCCATGCGAGACTCATGGCAAAATATCCCAAGGTCTCATGGTGGTGGTGGGGCATTATTTTGCTCGGCGTCCTCGCAATGAGCTTTGGCATGACACAGGGATACAACACTGGTCTCCCATGGTACGGCGTGATTTTGGCGTTTGTTATCCCGGCAGTGTATATGGTCCCTTGTGGAATGATTCAAGGTGTCACGAATGTGGATGCTAACCAGCTCAATGTGCTTTCTGAGTTTATTGGCGGCTACATGTTCCAGGGTCGACCAGTCGCCAACATGCTGTTCAAGATTCTGTCAACAGATGTTGTGGGCCAAGGGCTGTATTTTGCTTCCGACATGAAGTTGGGTCACTATTTGAAAATCCCTCCCCGTACCTTGTTTTTTGCTCAAGGTCTAGCCACGGTTCTTGGCGCTTTGACCCAGACTGGCGTGACCCAGTGGATGCTTGGCCACGTATCTGATATCTGCGACCAAGATCAAGCCAACGGATTTTCTTGTCCAAATGGAAGGACTGTTTTCTCCTCGTCAGTTGTGAGTATATGGAACTGAACCCCGGCAGCAGGGCTTTACTGATTATATTAGATATGGGGTCTTGTTGGCCCGGCTCGCTTGTACTCTGTCGGCGCTATTTACAGCAACCTGCTGCATTTCTTCTGGATAGGCTTGATCCTACCTCCCATCACCTACTTTATTTGGAAGAAGACGGGCAATGACTTTGTCCGAAATATCAACTGGCCGCTTATTTTTGTCGGAACATATAATGTGCCACCTGCGACCGGAATTAATTACAGCAGTTGGTACCTCGTCAATCTCGCGTTCAACAAGATTCTTTACAATCGTTTCTACGCCTGGTGGACTAAGTACAATTACGTGCTTGCAGCCGCCCTCGACACTGGTCTTGCTATAAGTGGCATTGTAATATTCTTTGCTGTGACATATGGACCAAACGTGCAGTTCCCGGATTGGTGGGGGAATACTGTGTAAGTAATGGATGATTCACTATGGAATAAATGGCTGGCTAACAAAAGATAGGTGGCAAAATACTGCCGATGGGCTGGGCCTTCCATGGAAGTCAATGCCTGATGTTGGGTACTTTGGTCCGGCGAATGGAACGTGGTCTTGATCGGATGGGTCATTGCGCTGCAGATATCTTCTTGAATGAAGAGCCGTTTTCATTAACAAATTTACATATTAAATTTCTAACGGATAAAACAAAAGTACACTTTGACAGTTCAAGACAATGTAGCTTACAAAATTACTAATAAAGAAAGGCCAACTGACTTTATTGCAGCAAAACACTCAAACTCGGCACTTGGTAATCCCAGCCCATACTTCTGACATCAGCTCCGAAAGTTAAAAAGTCTTGCTTTGCATTACTTAATGAAGTCTGTTCAAAACTCTGTGCCTCTTATTACCACAGCAGTTTGAAATAACATTTTACCCTAATTCGTTTCTCGTTATTTCCCGCCAGCTCTCACCAAGTCGCCAAACCTAGTGCCCTCTTGGGCAGCCAGCGCCATCGGATTTCCAACCTCGACAATCTCTCCAATGTCCATAACGACAACCCGATCAAAATCCATGATCATGTCCAGCCGGTGACTAACAGCAACGACAGTGTAGTCTCTGAACTCTGACCTGATGACCTTTTGCATGACACGCTCTGTTTCGTGGTCGACGCTTGAGCTCACCTCATCCAGAAGCAGCACTCCACCTTCTGAGCCGCCACCTCCTACACCCAAATTACGCGCCCGGATGCGTCTTCTCAGCAACGCCCGCCCGAGAGATACAAGCTGTCGCTGCCCCGCGCTAAGAGTCCCTGCGCTCAGGCCACCGGCGAGGCCGCCCCGTTCCTGGACAAACTGCCACAGGCCAACAGCCACTAGTACTGATTCGCAGTCTTCAGAGGTTGAGGCGTTGAAGGGATCTAGGTTGGCCTGGAAGGTAGAGCCGTCGGGCAAGAAGACGGCTTCCTGGGGCACTGCAATAATATGCTCACGCAGCGAAGGCCGGTTTATGCGGTCGAGAATTGTGCTGTCGATTATAGTATTCGCCGCATCCTCAGGTAAGGGCTCTAAAAGCTTTAGGAGGAGAGCAATAAGGCTTGACTTGCCACTTCCAGTGCGGCCACAAATGGCTACTTTCTCGCCCGATCGTATCGAAAGATCTATGCCGCGGAGAGCTAGTTTAGGTGAGCCATCGGTCTGGTCCTCAATACTACGTGTGGGGTTAGCTCGGCTTTGGTACAAAAGGTGCGAAGACATATTCATCTTACTCATAGCTGGCGGAGACACCCTTCAACTCAATAACTCCGCTCTGTGGCCATTGTTCCGGAGGAATCAGGTCTTCGTCCTCTCTATCCTCTGACTTGACATCTTGATTGAATGCCCTTAGTCGGGATACTGCACCAATAGACGTCTCTAGGCGAGTGTAGAATATAACAATGCCTGAAAGGTTGTCCCCAAAGCTCATCAAGGTGACCAGAGAAGCACCGGCAAATCCTGAGTTAGAGTGAAGTCGAACAGCAAGTGTCGTCATAATTGCTGCAAGGACCATGACCATTAGATCGAGAACGATATTAAGCCATTGTTGAATCATGGCAAGGAGGTATGCAGGTCGTTGGCAGGTATTAATTAAGTGAGCGTTCTTTTGGATATCGTCTGGAATATAGCCTGTATATTTACGATGTCAGCAAAACATATGGCAAAAGAATGATGATCACCTATTTAAGACAAAATTATGATATCGCGTCTTGTACATTTAGGCCTAGAAAGGTTGGGGTTCAACTCACCAAAAGCTCTCAATGTTGTGATTCCCTTCAGAGTATCCAGGAAATGGGTGCTGCGAGGTTCAAATTAGTACAACATCTTCAAATTGCCCCAAATCTCAAACAGGTGTATAAAGTAATAAAAGAAGAAATCATGGCAGACTTACTAAAGGGGGCTTTTAGTTTCGAGATCAAGTAACCGTAGCTGTCTGGAAGTACGCAAGTAGAACCTTTGGACGATATATAGTAAGCCAGCAAGGAATGGGTAGCTGATGGCTATGTAGGGAGATGAAGTAAGCATAACAGCCGCTTGCGCAATCGCCTCGGCAACCTGAAATGTGTGTTAGCCTTGAATACTTCAGAGGTATACAGGACTAAGGCGTCAACTCGGCGTGGTGGAATTTAAACTCACGGAAAATAAAGTGTTCAGCAAACTGTTTGGCAACTCTGTGTCGATAAGATTGAGGTCTTGCGAAAACAGATTTGTGACGACGCCAGTGTCTGTCTTGGTAAAGAAACGCAGCGGGGCGTGGATCAGCGTTCGCAGTGCATCTTGGTGGAGATTGGCACCAGCCTTCTTCACACAGAAAATGAAGATGATAACGGCAAGAGAAAGCAGCGCGATAATGCCACAGACCTGCAACAAAGCATATATACCGGCGTAGTAAGCAAAAGAATGGACCGGATCGGACGAATAAACGTCATCAGACCAATATTTCAGCCCTGGAATGAGTAATTAGCAGACCTTCTTTAAGGGCCAATCGATCGCTCTTTTCCTCATGCATTATTCAAGAGGTTTATAATTGAAAGGTAATGATCTCACTTACAGATTGTGGGGAAGTTAGTAAAAAAGCCCCATAACGCGGCAAAGATAACGGCAGATATGGCCGTGGCCAACCCCATACTCTTGAAATAGTGCTTGTAGACTGTTCGATCGCCGGTTTGACGTGACTCATCCATATCCAATGTCGGGGACGTGTGGTTTGTTGTCGTTTCCTGCAGCCATTCCGGCTCTGAATCTGTCATTTCTGAATTTGGCATGCTTCTTCTTGACGCTGTCTTCTCAGATGAACTGTCTCCCACGGCCCTTAGCCCCAGGCTCTGTACGTATCCTTGGGAGGCCATAAGCTGGCTGAATGTGCCTTGTTCTTCAACCCTACCATCTCGAAGAGCTATGATATGATCCGCTTCGGGGAGGTGTACAGTGCTATGAGTACACAAGACGACTGTGGTCCGCCGTTGTTTGAGCAGCCCATCTTGCCCAAAGACTTGGCGGAAGACCTTCTCTTCGGTATCTGCATCGAGGCCGCTGAATATGTCATCTAGAACTAGAAGATCAGATTCCAAGTACAACGCTCTCGCAAGAGAAACGCGCTGCTTTTGACCTCCGGACAAGGTAATTCCATCCGATCCGATATTGGTTCTGTCGCCCTGCGGGAGTGTGTCCAAGTCAAAACTCAGGGCCGTCGCTTCGATAACCTTTGCGTATCTCTCAGGGTTGAAAGGAGAAAATCCGATAATATTATCTCTGATCGATCCATTTGACAGAAACGCTGTTTGGTCGCAGTATCCGACATGTGGGAACCTATTTTTCAGAACAACACTGCCTTTGCTGAAAGGAACCTCACCAAGAAGTGCCCTGCAAAAAGTGGATTTACCTGATCCGACTGGTCCGATGATCATAGTGAGCGAAGACTTGGGGATTTGGGTATTTACATTGTCTAAGACAAATTTGTCAGATTCCCAGCCAAAGCCACCACCGTTGATCACAATCGGATGAGCTGGGGGAGGTTCTGGGCTGTCCGGAGATGTGGTGCCTTCTGGGGCCTTTTCCAAACTGCGCCTCGCATCGGCAAGAACCTCCCGAAAGTCGCTACGATTCTCGCTCTCCAGAAAGACCTGGACTCGTCCGAGACAGGCGACACCCGATAGAACATAGGGAGCGATCTGGAAGATCTGCGATAGAGGGTTTGTCAAAAGTAAAAGGTAGGAAAGACTCGTGTACATTGTGGAGGCATCCAGAGTGCGCTTTGCAAAGGCAAAAGTAAGTGG
Source organism: Calonectria multiphialidica (assembly GCA_020623665.1). Lineage (NCBI taxonomy): Eukaryota > Fungi > Ascomycota > Sordariomycetes > Hypocreales > Nectriaceae > Calonectria > Calonectria multiphialidica. The sequence continues at coordinate 24,072 of JAHVYC010000116.1, forward strand.
GGGACTGATAGTTAATGGGATAAATCCGAAGAGCGCCGCGAGGATGAAGACGGTACGAAATCGAGCTCCAAAGGCCAGCTCCTCCACACGGAGCTTCTGTATATAGTCGCCGATTGGAGCGGAAAGACCGGATATTTTTACATTTTTCATGTGGGAAATGACTGTGGCTGTCAAACCAACGCGCTTCTCAACGGCTGCCATCCAAGTTCTCTGCGAATCGCCGGTGAACTTCATCAGGATTACAAGTGCGATAAAGCATAGTGACACGACAGCTATTGGGGCGACGAAAACTACGCCGAGTTGGTTGTACAACATCCAACTGGCCAATGCAACCTGGAGAATGCTAGCCCAAACATCATGAATGTTGCGAAGACCGATGTCAATTCGCTCGATGTCCGTGCTCATCAAAGTCACTGCAGAGTTGGTATCGGCAGTTCCGCTACCAACTTGTGTGGCTTTGATGAAGATCTCAGTGACCAGTATTGACCGTGCCATGGAACGCATCCGGTGGTGGAAATACCTGTTGTTCAGAATTAGTTTGGAATGCCGCTTCAATCTTTGGGCTAGACCACGACGTACCAGCACAGTGACAAGGATATGGCCATTCCTCCATAAATCAGTACACTCGCTCCAATGAAGCCATATCCGACATTACTATCCACTTTCGGTTTCGATAGGTGGTCCAACAATTTCTCAATAAAGAACGGCTGGCAAAACGTGAATCCAAGCAGCGCTGCGCGTGGTGGTACAGGAAGTAACAGAGGCACTTTGAGAGTGCGTACGAGCGCTTTCATGAGGCCATATTTGTCGCCTTTCAGCTTGGAGTAATCCAGGTTTTTCGAAAACTCTTCGTGCAGATATTTACTCTCCAGTGCGCTATCAAGAGGATAAAGGTCTTTTAGCGTCAGCACCTTCCTGTATCCCTCTAGAAATATCTTGTTGAGCCAAAAGAAGACGCCCAGGGAAAAGATGCCGCTGGTCTCTTCTGGACTGTGTTCCTTCTCATCCCAGCTCACCCATCTTGACTTTTGTTGCGCCTCAAGGAGCAGTATTCCGACCTTTACAGCGATGGCAGCACTGAAGATTGCGCTATAGGTTATTTCTGGCTTATCGTCAGATGATAGAAACAATGTTCTTGCTTGAGTTGCATCCAGCAGTAGGGTCAAAAACAAGTAGCTGTTTAGTAGCACTGACGGCCTTGGGCTCTTTTTGTGGTCAACCAGACTCAGCAATACCATCAAAAGGGCCGAGAGGAGCTTGAGAACCGAAGCGGCTATGAAAATGCTGGTTACATGAAAGGACCCAACCGCAACCTGGATCAGAAGCGAGAGTTCAAGTCCGGCGTAGGAGGTGATGGCGCACTACAGGAAGTCAGCGCCCGATTTGAGGGGTCGCGTGCTCATCAGCTAATGACGCACCAACTTGATGAGCTGAAAAACTGGAGCATCCACCAAGGTGGGCTTCCGCGCCTGTGAAATAGCCCGCCATAATGATGTGACGATGAAGAAGACGGACGGGATAATGGAGAAGAACAGTTGCTCAAACTGTATATTAAAGTCGAAGTTTTCTTGGTTTAATTGGAACAGGTTGTCCCCGGCCGTTGAGAAAGGCATGCTGAAATGAGAAGAGCACGCCTCGCTGCGGCTGGACGCGGCAGGAGTTGGTTTGGGTATTGGATTTGTGTCGCTTACGCTCGCTCTGTCGCCGCCACCCCAGGTCAAGAGTGTCGTCAAGGTCTAAGTCGGGCAGTTGACTACGGTAGATAATTCTCTAAATAATATACACGCTACCAGGGATGGGCTGCAGGCAGCGGCATGGAGAGCATACGCCTATGCTTGCGTTATCGTTACGACGAGTATGCAGTGCTGACAGACATGACATGCGCAACCTTAGCGCGTTCCGATCGGGGCCCTGCAGGGCTGCAGATGGGCTTTTTGTCGGACAATGTTCCCTCAAAAATGCTTGGTCAGGATTGGGTTGGCTGCACCCTCCTCTGAGCGGCCAATAGCAGCACTGTGTTGGTGGGCAATTGAGCCATGGCGAATTGGGAGGTTGACAAAAAGTCCATCTCGTAACCGGACATCACTGCCTGTTTGGGTCTGATGCTTGACTGCTAAACGTTGGGTGGGGTGATGGTGTTCGCTTGGCGGTTGACCTTGATCATTATCAGGCAGATTCCATTCGTTGGCTAATGAGGCCTTGGAGCGGGGGTATGACGCGGAGTTTTCAGTTTAACACATGCAGAGAGTGATAAGATTCTAAGAGCAAAAAGACAAAGGCCGTCAACTTACGTTGCAAGCAAAGCCTAATCCCACTAGAATCCCTTCTCTGTGGCGATCTGTTGATGTGGCATGGGCGCCAGATACTCGGTGCCTAGATGCCGAACTCTGGTCATCCCAACAGCATGCCCTCCAGGATAGGAAGGTCCGTTTGTTAGCTGCCCTGAGCAATGATCCGATTTGCTGCCACTAAATGAGTGTGGCCAACAGCTCGGTTGCAAATTGCGCAAGCCTGCACCTCACGCCCAACGTAGCGTAACTCTTGTGTCTAGCCGACGACAAGTATCAAGGCATCTTGGAATCCGAGTCATCGTCATCAAATTGACGCGCCGCACCAATCCGCGGATCGCATCCCCCCACATATTCGTATGCACAACGCGGAGTCGCCCAAAGCAGCTGGACTGCATCAATGGGACAGCAAATGCAGTCACGACTCAATAAATAACCGCCATGACTCACGTGAGTAAGTGTGAGCCTTGTGGATTTTCGTTTCGTCTCATTTCCAATTACAAGTAAGCGACGGTGCAATCATCTCGCGCGCCAGTTGAATGTGACGACGCGCGACCCACACACAATATTGTCGTTGGCATAACATGAGCAAGAATCACTAACGTGGGTTCAACGATGAAGTTGTGAGTCAAAGGGGGGAAAGTAGAAGAAAACACTAGCGATTCAAATAGATAACACAAGCTTCGAAATGCCAACATATTTAATTAAATTTAATTGAAGCATATTCGTTATTCTATTTACTCATACTGGAACTTCCTCTCATCTAGCTTGTTGGAAATGGCAAATTTCCCACTCGATTTCAATTCTCCGATAATAAAATCCCAAACTCCCTTTCGGGAGGCGGGATCCCTAGTGTACGGGTTCGGATCATCCGCCCATATTCGGTTGAAATACTTCGCGCCACCCTTAAACTCGTCTGAACCGTTCGGCTGGAGACCATGTTCAGGTGCCGTGGCAGCGTTGAAGATGGCCAAGGATCCCTGCTGCGGATTAATGCCAATCCACAGCAGCAACCTGCTCAAGACCCGGAAATATGGTTCGTCGGCTCTCTGGGATCCGCTCGTCTCGTTGATTGGCTTAAATATCCCCGTGTTGACGAAGCCCGGATGAATACCGTGCACCACGATGTGGTCAAAGTCGGGATGTTGAAGGAGACGTAGTTGCAGCTCAGTGAGCCAAATTTGGAAATAAAGTTTGTTGTTTGTGTAACCGTTGGTCCCAGCGTTGGCGTTGGAGAGGTCGTACTGGCCTTGGTAGTGCACGCAGGATGTAGTACAGATGATGCGCGGGCTGGAGGCTCTTGCAATTGAGGGCAACAGGCTCAATGTCAACAATGTATGTGAGAGAAAGTTGACTTGATGGCAGAACTCGAACCCATCTTGGGTCAAGATTAGACGGTCGACTGACGGGATGCCGGCATTATTAGCCAGAATATCCAATGGCTGGCCGGTCTTGTTCCATCGCTCCGCGAGAGCCTGGACAGACGAGAGGTTTGCCATGTCGCACTCCCACCACTCAATTACTTGGGTTTCTCCATGCTCTCCGGCCGCAATCTTACACTCCTCGACAACTTTCTCGGGATGAATCTCGTGCGCGGGCGGCTGGCGACAAGCCAATACCAGGTTTGAACCCGACCGTGCAAACTTGATGGCGGCTTCGCGCCCGATGCCGTTGTTGGACCCAGTAATCAAAACCCACTTACCACGCAAGTTTGTGTCGGGCACCGACACGGTGGCGGAATACATGCCGCTCAGTGTCTTCCAAGCGCTCCAGAGCCCGGAGGGCGGAAGTTTCGGACTGGCCATTTGGCGCGCACTACAATAGACGCGGACGGAATATGGTGGGGGGTAGTGCTAAGAGAAGTTGTGTCTGCAGGATAATGTCTCAGAACACGGCGACGAAAGTGGCGGGCTAAAGACGCCTTTATGCCTGAGGCTTGACATGATTAAGCAAAGCTGATCAAGGTTGTTGATTGCACATGATGCCTGCATATTTTTCTGGGTCTGATTGAATCTTGGTGTTGTTTTTATCTTTCACAAGTTGTTTCTACACTCCATCACCAGACAAGGTTTGTTTGGTTTGTACTGCTATTACGCCTTGAAAAGGTTCAAGCTCCAAAGTCCGCCTCTCATTCACTGCTCGGCGGCGAACAATCGCAGAGACAATGATAAAAATACCAGAAAAAATCACATTTTCATTAGTTGGGGAGCTCAGTTGGTATGAAACCTGACAACAACAAGTATCGTATCGCTCGTATCGGTGGCTGTGGTCTGACTGTCTCGTCATTGCCTGGGCATTGCGGCACGGATCCTGCGCGGGGCCAAATTTTGAATGCACTCCACGCACCACAGAAATTTAGAGAGGAAAGATGGCCACATTTATAATATTCCTATGAATTAAATATCGATTGTGAGGTCGATTTTCATTTTACTGATGAATTGTCGCATCTTGCGCAGGTTATATATTAGAAATTATTATGTTCGGGTGACGGCGTGAAATTTAGGATTGTGACGTCTGGCACAAAGCTTCAGTACCCCATCAACCACAATAAACATGTGAATTATTTCTGCCATTCCTAAAAGCACGTGGAACGCGTAAGCCACTCCGTATTTGTTGATCTGGCCTTGTTTGATGCTGATGGGATATACCCAACACTTGCAAGATACCGAACGTTCTTGGTGACTGTTCGTTGCAGAGACAGAAGCTCGTGCGGTGTAGGACGCACTTCCACAGGCGGCATGGGGGAGCCCAAGTATCCCAGGAACTGTTGGACTGGCAACAAGGGATGGCTATCTCCGCCTCTTTCCATCTGCTGGACTGCTAGCGCAAGCCACTTTTCAGGAGCCATCGGGACACAGGGAATTTCCAATCCGGAATTGACACTCTCCCAGAATTCAGCCACCGGTAAACAGGCCGGAATCTCGACAAAGCTAGCAACCGGCGATGTGGTGAGAAGCTGCCCGATAATGGCAGATGCAACCGTTCCTACCGCCGCAATCTTCATCCAATGATCTGCTGGTTCTTGTGGATAGGCGTGCAACTCTGAGGCGGTTGAGACGATGCGCCAGAGGAGATCATCTGTATTAGCGACCCCTTCTTCAGGCGTGCCAATAATCAAGCCTGGCTTGACGGTTGATATGCAACATTGGTCGGCCGGGATTTGGGAGGTGATGCTCTTTATGATGGCTTCTGACAAGAACTTGGTCTGCACATAGCCACTGCCTTGGGAGAGCTCCGCAGCAGTTTCAAAAATATCCGCTCCGCTGTCAATTTTGACGCCGCCTGAGACGTAGACGAATTTTGGCTTCGCACGCGACTCCGCCATTAGCTTGATCAGTTCAACGGTGGAGTCAACATTTGCCGCCTTCAATGCATCGAAATTGGCGTTCCAGTTCACCACAGCACCGTTGTGAATGATGGCATGGACGTTATCATGAAGTCGCCTCCATTGCGAGTCGCAGAGACCAAGGTGCTCAACCGAAAGATCTCCAGTCCACACTTCGAGTTTGCTGTGATTCGTGTTGCTGTCCCACCATTTGGCGATACGACCCGTCTTTTGGATACGATCTAATCCGTGCTGCACTGACGTGGCTCGTACTAGAGCGATAACAGTACTGACGGTCGCCAAGTTTAATGCCTGCCTTAAAATCTCCGTGCCAAGGTACCCAGTAGCTCCAGTGATGAATATTGTGGCGCTTCGGGGTAGTGCGTCTGTGTGATTAACAAAGCTTTCGGAATAACCAAACAAGGGGCCCTTCAGGGTGGTCGATAATTCCGCTGCCAGGGTGGTCTCTTTGGGCTTCTCTTCCTGGGAAGAGTCTTCAGCGCTAGTAACAGCCCTCGATCCGATCTCATCTATCTTAGTGGCCTTTGCAGCGATAGATATCAGACAAGGATCGTCAAAGATATCCTGAACGGTGAGATGCAAACCATTCTTCTTTGCTGCCGCCACAAACCTGATTGCGGAAATAGAATCACCACCAATACGCAGGAAGCTATCGTCTCGACCAATGGCCTCCGACGGAATCTTCAGGACATCTGCCCACAACTTTTGGAACAGGATCTCGACTGGGGTTTCTGGCGCACGCTTCTGCTCGTCCACAAGAGCATACGATGCCATAGTCTGCTTATCAAGCGAGAGAGTAAGGCGCCGAAGAGTTCCCCTATCCAACTTGGCGGAGACGATATGGGGGAGGTAGTGGCAAGGCACGAATAGACTGGGGATCATGTAGCCAGGAAGCTGGCTGTGAAGCTTTCCAATGGCAGCCATCAGTTCGCCTCTCAGCGGATCGTTCAACGGAGCAAACATGCTCTCGGAAACAGTGGAGCTACTGCGAATCTCGTCGTTGAAGCAAAGGTAGGCAGCAAGGCAGAGTCCGGAAGCTCGTCCAATAACATCCACCACAACCTGACGGACACCATCCAAAATAGTACGCAATTGATGTTCCACTTCACCAAGCTCGACGCGATTACCTCGGATTTTGACTTGGGTGTCCTTTCGGCCGAGATATTGAATCGTACCATCCGTATTATAACGACAGAGGTCTCCGGATTTGAAGAATCGGGACCATAGTAAGGAGGTGCGACGCGGTGCCCATTCAGGCAGCAAATTCATGGTGGATTTCTCCGTGGCTGTTGGATTTTGAAGGTATTCGCGAAGGATCGTGGGGCCTTGAATAACCAGCTCGCCAACGCAGCCGATTGGGGCAAGCTTGCTAGCGTCATGAGGATCAACAACCCAGCAATATCCTCCAACTGGCCTCCCGATACTCTGCGGAGATTCTTCTGCACTGAACCACTCGTGTATGGTGCTGAATACGCAAGTCTCGGCCGGACCCCACCCTGTCAAGAGTCTTAGCCTACCCACCCAGCACTCAAAAACATCGCGGCTGACAGCCTCTCCAGTAAGTAATAATAGCTCCAGACTTGGCATGTCCTCGGGCTTCAAGGTGCGTGCGAAGGAGGAAGTAAGGAAGGCCCAGTTGACATGGTATTCATTAACAAACTCGCAGAGGCTGTTCATGCGCATCTCATCCGAAGGAACACATACTGTGGCCCCAGATATAAGCGGAGCAATTGTTTCGCCAACGCAAACGTCAAACACGTATGAGGAAAACTGTAGTATCCTGACCTGAGAGTTGAGGCCAAGGCGCTTTGCGATCGCTGTCTGGCTCGTAGCCACGGCTCTGTGTTCCATCACGAGGCCCTTGGGAGTACCAGTTGTACCAGAAGTGAATAGGATATATGCAGCATCATCTGGTTGGACCTCGACAGTAATCCCAGGGTCGGCGCCATGGCTCACAATAAGCTTCTGATCGAGCTCGTTGGTGACTTCGATGACGTCGGGTACCAACTCGGCACATGTTGCAAAGTTGGATGGCGATGTTAAGGCGAGACTGGCTCCAGACTGTAGGGCAATTTGCCTCTGCCGCTGTATTGGGTGAGATGGATCCAGAGGTACCCATGCAGCCCCGGCCTTGTTGACGGCGAGCATCGACACATAGAACCAAACAGACTTTTCGAAGAAGAGGTGCACATGATCACCAACCTTGACCCGTTTATCGATAACAAGATATGAGGCCAGTCGATTCGCAGCGCTGTCTAGATCGTGATACGTGAGGGACCCATCCCAAGCACAGATAGCAATGGCATCTGGCTGACGCTTGGCCTGGGTCTCTATGAGTTGGTGAACACATACGAGAACAATTTCCGGATCTTCGGAATTAAATTTAGTGGCCATTGCCAGATCCCATTCCCCTGTTAAGGTGATCTGACTAAGCTGGGTATCAGTATACGAGTCTTCGTCATCAATATCTGACTCGCTTGAAATATCCGATTCACTGGAGATTTCACCGGCTTCCTCCGAGTCGTGCTCAATTAATTCGGCATCTCTTCTTGAAAAACCTTTATCACATTTAAATGAAATGTCATTCTCTGTGTCGTCGTCAAAGTTGATGATTGATATTCGAGTATCGTGGTCGTCGACAGTCTGAGGTAGACCAGCGTCGCTAATAATATTCCTATCCGCTGAATCCGTGTTCTGATTGTAAAACCCCTGATTGCCCAAGTACATCCGGAATTGATCTTCAATGCCAATGCATTCTTCATCAACCGATGATTGTTTGAGGACGAACCAATTCTCTGGTATGCGCATATTACTGTTGGAAATCCTCAAAGCCACCACCAGCTGCTTTCGAATCCGTCTGGCCAAGGCTGCGCGAGAGGGATGATGTTGCGCGCTGTGTCCAATGTCAAGCGAAATTACGACAGCCCATCGTGTCTGGCTCGGTGTTGTGAAAGGGATTATTCTCGCATCTTCAACATGGGGATCTACCAGCAGCAGTTGCTCAATGAGATCAGGATTGAAGTCGTAGTCCATAATTACCGTGTTCTTGTCGCGCTGAAGCCGAGCCGGGGGGCGACACAGACTACTTATTGCCAATACACAGCTTCAGCTAAAGGCTGAGGCTCCATTTTCTCGATCCCCAGAATTAGTAGCCTAGTACAAAAAAATATTACCCACAAGCGCTCTCCGGAGTTTTCTCACAACATGCTTATGCACTGTGAAGTATCACCCGACAGCCCGAGATCCCTCATGCATGATACTATACCTAAAAAGGCCATCACAACGAGGGTTTGAAGTAATAGAACGATTATTTTCAAACTTTAATATATCTGATTTAGGCATGGATGGTCATTTCACGGTTGATGTCGTCCTTATATCCACCTCGGTCCACATATTAGCGTTGGGGAGTACGGGGTACGTAGTAGGGTTTTGCTTGGCACTTATTCCCAAAGAGCCATCTTGGAACACCGCGGGAGGCGCGGTCTAACCTCAGCCGATTGGTCGTCACTGACATCATGATGGATAAGCCTAGAGGAATTCGACAAGGCCAAGGACGGCGTGGTTTTAAGGCTAGGGAATTTGGATTCTCAAAGGACCCTATCCATTCCGAATGGCCCTGTGCGCTCCGGCGGGACGCGGGCGCTCCGACGGGACGCGAGCGCTCCGACGGGATGTGTGTACTCGGAATAGACCCTGTACTCCATTCCGAATAGGATCTATGCACTCCGACGGGCTTTAGTACAGTGGCAATACCCTAGAAAATCATCATAATTAAAAACTAGGATATGTCCTACCCACCACCTAGTTCTAAAATCTCACCAAGACCAACTGTGACTGGAGATGCAAAACACCGGAACTATACTCAGGGAAATTCGGTGCCAGAAAGTCACTGAAAATCAACACTGAAGTGCTGAAGTCTTGCAGACTGGGTCCTCTGAAGGAAAGATGACAGTGTGTAAAAGAAATTCATATTGATTACGGGTGACTCCGGCCAAGGTTGAACGGTACTCTGCACTCAATTGTTCATTGTCCTCTTAGTCAACCAACCCACTGTAAAACATAATCGGAACCACATTGCGCTGGCAACCTAACGTAATATTACACTTGGATATAATCAACACGCGTGTAAAATACGCGTATACAAGCCCCGAATCAATTGCCCATTTCGGTCAACGCACGGACATACACATGCCCACCTTGCCCCCTTCTCCTGGATACCACTGGAGGGTTAGGGGAAATGAGAGGAAATGAAGTAAGGCTTGCTCAGTTCAAATATGAAAATAATGGAAGGAAAATCGAGCAGATCCATTACATAGCATTGTACATTGAAAAATATATGATAATTATTTCTGCCTTCGAGAGATGGCCATGTAAAGTGTCAAAATTTCACTGTGCAGTTTGCAAAGGATGCTACTGTTTTCAATTAAGTTTAGTATACTGGGATAATTCTAGCTTGCGGCTATTCCCGGAATTGAAATTGCGCCCCATACAAAAGTACAAGGCGATCTTCCTCTATCTGGGGCATTGGAGAGGCAACTACTGTGAGACTTGATAGGACTGCGGATCTCGGGCCAATACCGCGACTTGCCGAAACCGAAACTCTCCCCAAACTCCACTTCGGCAAATGAGTCTCCAAACTAGAACCCCAAACGAACTCTACAGCAACCTAAAATGAAATCATAAGCCCACGTGGTAATCATGCCCCAGTATTAAATATTTTAGGTTCTGGCCTTGTCCTAAATTCCACGGAATTTAATTTAGGTAACTCCCGGCATGAATAAATATACAAGCTTGATGATTTTCCGTGACTGAGATACGATGACCTCAAACAACCGCCTTATTTAAACTTCATGTTAATGCTCTGGATTTAAAATTATAGTGCTAACGCAAGCCGGGCATAACTAAGAGACGGACCTAAAAAGTTATGATTTTCCAGATCAACTGCTCGATTCACTCTTCTCCAACTGGTCCGCCACATCCAATCCCCGATATTCCGCGATCAGGCTCTCCACCCTCTGAGCCTCTGGGTCGTCGACAATGCTCATGACGTTGATTGGGAACTGGGAATTAACATGCTGTGCGATCTGGGCTTTCCTGTCCTCATCCCCCTCGTCAATAGCTGTGATTTCATTGGCTGGCAAAGCATGTTGGGATGCTGCCGTATCCCTAAGCAACCGAAAGATTGTGTCACCAAGGTACGAATTTTTCCCTAGGTCCCTCAGCCCCATCGCAGCGAGGGCTAAAGTAGACTGCAATTCCTTGATCATGGAAGGCGGCTTGCCGTCTGCCTCTGAAATTGCCTTCAAGGCCGTAAAACCGACCAAGCTGTGGAACTGCAACAAGAGGGGATCAAAAATTCCGAAACCATGGCGCATGTAGTACAACCGAAAAACTGTTTCCAAACCGGTCTTTGCATTAATAGCTATCGCCTCGGGTGTAGCTTCCTGAACGCCATCAACCAGAAAGGCTGGTGTCGGTTGGGCATCCGTTTGCCCCGCTTCGGGGTTTTTGAACGGTTCCATCAACCAGTCAATAAGATTAAAATAATGCATGCTATTTGCCATCAGATTTGACCAATGTGGCCAACGGAGTTGCGGGAAAGACATGCTTACTGAAGTGATAACTGCCAGGGAAGCACAACTTTTTTGACAGATAACGGGTCGGGAAGACCAAGGTACCATTTCCTCAGCTTAGCGTAGTAGTCCTGCGTTTGTTCTCGCGAGAGTCTCACCCGTGACCCAGCATTCGGAAAGGCTGAATATCCAATGCTGTTCAAAATGACTTGAAACTCAGCGGTGGCTTTAAAATGGTCCCCGTAGTTTACCGATATCGGGTTCCGATTTGTGGGATACAAAATCCAGATTGTGGGATACCAGGCCTGTTTATGTGTAGGATTCAGTAGTGGGAACTGGGGTGGATCTTTCAGAAGCGGTGGTCGATAGTAGTGGAAGCAGAAGATGCTACTCATAAGCCATGTTAAAACTGCTGGCTCAATCGTTGATGAGAATAATACCTCTGCCAGATGAACAGAGACCAGGCCGTCATAGCTCTGGAGGCTTGCATCTTTCGTGTCATATTCCCTGGTGGACCCTGGAAGAGTCGCAGGCGGTGGGCCATCGCGGTGGTCCGTACAAGGTACGACCAACCGACCTTGTCTACACCGTTCACGTTGCACGTGAGAGACATGATCAGCCCGGCTTGTACTGTTGTAATACTCGGAGCATCGACTTCGAGGTCCCACAGCCGTCTCGCCTCTGCAGAGAATCGATACTGGGCGGTCTCTGGGTTCCAGAACTCTGTGCGGTTTGGAATTTTAGTATGCCCTTGCTAAATACGAGCCTATCAGCATACCAGAAATAAATGCTGCGCGTGTACCAGACATACACAACCGGCCGCGAGAACCGCGTTCACCAAGAGCGAAGAGCAGAACCGTCGCCTTCCGTTGACCAAGTCGTCTAGAAATGAATCTTTATGAAGAAAGGGGAATAAAGGATACTCGAAGAGAAAATAGGTCTGAAGGAGTTCACTAAGAAGCCCGGCGGTCACGGCAACGGTTGTCCATTGGTTTATCTTTCCAGAGCTGAACCGCGGGTCAACAACTTTGGCAGCATGGTAGGGTACATGGTATTGGGTTAGCACAGTGCGATAGGCCTGGCGCGATGCATCTTGCAAGTTGGGTTCCTGCTGCGGTCGTTCCACAGCCTGTTCATAGATGAGAGACTCCAAGTACGGGTTATGGCAGGCAGTGAGAGATAACGGCAGGCCCGCGGCCAGCGGGAAGCTGTATCTGTACCAAGTCTCAGGAGCTAGGGCCATTTGCAAGAGAATATTTCCGCTCGTGATGTGGCGGAGCATAGTCTTCACATCCTCGCCGCGTTGGATGAGTCGTACTATTCCGGCCACGTCTTCTTCTTTTCCTGTGCGAATGAAATCAAAGATTTCCTCGTGCGCCGCTAGGCGGTCTTGGGTATTAACCTGCTGCCTTTTGATGACTTTGACTTTGGCCGGCCTGAGCGAATATTTGCACTCCAGGGCTCGTTCGTCGCAGGCCGAGCATTTCGGCCTAGCGCCATCGCACTGTACCTAGGATGAGCGACCTATCCAGCCCAACAAACCACTGATACCTACCTTGGCCTTACGCTTCCGGCATGTTTGGCAGGCCTTTTGTATCTGAGGTCTCTTCGGGGGCAAGTCAAACCCCGGCGGCGGAGGTGTCTCCTTCTCCGCTGCGGGTAAGAGCCGACGGAACGGACGTGGAAATGCCGGTTCTTGGTCCATGGGCGGGTCACAGGATGATCACGAGAAAATGACACCACTATTGCGAGAGTAAAATCACTCAATCCGTACTTGCGGTCAATGTGCTCAGCAAAGGTTTCACCACATCACCTAGCCCTGACGTCATAAACTGTAATTGGCCAACTGCAATCCACTCTCTAGATGAGTTTTGCGCCACCATTTATTCTCAACATGATTAGCAGCCCGACATTGTATTCCGGTCAGAGAGCAAGTGCTATTATCTTGTCGCAAATCCAGTTATACGGCTCTAGGACGAGGTATTGACGATGAGGAACAGGAAATATTGCACCCAAAGCAATTTCTCAAGCACAACTGGAGGTCAGAAGTCATCAGGATTTTGACCCAATGTCTCAAAACCCCTCTCTGTTCCTCCAGTGACAGGTCATTTTTCTTTCATTAGTAGCAATCTCCCTGCTCTGTTTCCTATTGATACGGTTAAACCATGGACTGCCCTCACATTGGTTCGCCATTCTGAAGGGAGCCAGAGAGTTCGTTTATCATCCTTCACAATCCACATGTCATTATTGCTGAAGCCATAGTGGCCAAAATTAAATTCATTGCTCACGTTGTTCTCGTATAGCCCGGAAATAGCATGGTCGATTCGGAAAGCCCCTAAGTTAGTGTGCAACCAAATATTGTCAATGGGATCGACCCAAAGATCGTTGAGATACGGAACGCAATCCAAGTCCACTGCCAAAATCCATTTACCTCTTTTCAAGTGCCATATATTCCCAGGTCGCTGTCCAAGTTTCCGACAAGCCAATTATTATTGAATGATATGCGTTTCGAGTCATAGCCATATATTGATACCTCCGCTCCCAACAACTCACCTTGCTGGCTGAGCCAGGTATCCATCCAGGAAAAATGATATCTCTTAACTAGCGTCTATTGAACGCTTCTTTTGATGTCTTACTCGAGGTACTTCCATAATATTCTGAGACAAGGCTCAAGCCACACATGACCAACCACAAATGAACATTTTACAGCTAGTCACTGGCCGGCTCAATTTAAACTCAGCTGTTCATCATCACCCTTCCTTTTGAAGTAGTTGATCTCCCCTACTGGGGCTGTGATAGGAGACACTTTCTCACAGAGTCCATGGTATAATAAGTAAAAGCCCGAGAGAGAAGAGATAAAGCCAAAGGCTCCGGCGACCTTTCCCAAGATCAACCCCAAATGCAGGTAGCTATCTGCCATAGCAAACTTTGATGCCGAGTTCAGAATATACGACAGCTCAAGGGCACCGTACACAATAATATTTGCCGCATTTCTATATCAAAATTGGCATTAGTATACCGATATCTCATCTGTTGAAAGGATGTGGTGTAGAAAGCACGGTCACTTACGTCGATAGCGATGCAAGGAAGAAGATAAAATTCAGTCCAGACCAAACTATAACAAATGAAGAATTGTGAGTATTCATTAGGGGGGCGTATACCATGTTCATACCTGCAAGGTACAAACCGAATGCACTGTAATATTCGGACGTACGACCGCCATAGGAGTCAATAATACCCAGTGGTGGTAAGAGCAATATACCATAACCCGCATAGTAGAAGCCTATGTTCTCATTATTATCTGCTGCCGGTACCCTTTTTTTAAAATAAAAAAGAAATATGCGTATTTATCTTACCGAATGCACTCAAGACCGTATATGAAAACGTATCCCCTCTAACCATTTCCCATTGAGCAGAGAGAACTAGTCCTAACCCAGCTAAAAGAAGGAGATTGGCAACGAACATCCCCTCATTCTCCACGCCGCGGACTCGCATCATAGATAGCGATAGTGTCATTAAAGTGGTTGCGAACCCAGCGAACCCAAGAGGACTCTAAACAGACCAGATCCCAATCTTGATTAGCAGACCGAGAATATATGGTTAAGATTGGAATGGTTCAACTTACTGGGTTTGCAAGTTTGCTTGTCATAATTGTCAGAGAACTTCAAATATCCAGAATGTGTCGTTATACTGAGAGTCATAGAAAAGCCCAAGACGACAGAGTCCAGGACCTGGGACCTTCTTTGAGCCTTTAAGAAAGAGCCAATGTCTTTTATAAAGTGCAGTATCTGAAGGTTGGGGAGAAAAGCTCCTACCAAACCGTTTTGGGATAATAAAAAACAATACGTTCCCGCGCCTCACGGACTAAGCGGCCCGCATCAGCCGCTAGTTTTGTATTTTCTGCTTTCGGCAATGCCCCAATATTTCATGCGAATGATGTTCGCTTACATCTCTATTTCTATTGGATGAAGAAATATCTTAAAATGGGGCTTGTACAATACTCTAATTCCATTTGCTGCATCTCGGCCTTGAGTTATTTCAACGTAGCTATCGCTTCCCGAACGACCCTGCTTAGAAATGCATAGCGGAAAACCAGAGGTAAGTCCATATGTGGCAAGAAAATGGGATTTGTAAGTTCTCTAGGATCCAGTGTCTCTTCACGTGATAGGTATAATATGAATCCGAGTATATATAGACTCGCATCGAGCCTCGCATTCCCAGAAATATCTATAATCATAAACACACCACGACACTTCTCCTACTCTTGTACCTTTTCACATTACCACTCCCCCCCTTGTCATAAAAAGAGCACCATGTCTTCCATTGAAGTCAAGGCCAACGGTTGGACCGCTGTTTCGGTCAGCGCCAAGAAGATCATCGATTCAGTAGGAAAGCTTGAGAGTGTTCCTACCTACACTATTCAAGATATTGAATTCCCTTCCAACGACTCACTTGTTACCGAAGCTCAAGCTTTTGTCAAAACACGCCTGAGTCCAGAAGCATACAATCATTCCATGCGTGTTTTTTACTGGGGTGAGATCTGACATTCGCCATTGGCGCATTCAAGAAAAATGACTAAGTTTTCGAATAGGAACCATCATTGCGAAGCGCTTGCTGCCCGAGCACGCAACGGAGCTGTCTCCGGCCACTTGGGCTCTGACATGCCTCTTGCACGACATTGGTACCGCCGAGGCTTATTTCACTTCGACCCGGATGTCTTTTGATATCTACGGTGGCATTAAGGCCATGGAAGTACTCAAAATCCTTGGTGGTAGTCCCGATCAGGCCGAGGCTGTTGCCGAGGCCATCATTCGCCATCAGGATATGGGTGTTGATGGTACCATCACGTTCCTCGGCCAGCTGATTCAGCTTGCCACGCTGTATGACAACGTCGGGGTGTATGAGGGTATTGAGGATTTCGGTAGCTGGATCGACGACGCCACTCGTGACAACATCAACACTGCGTTTCCGCGTCACAACTGGTGCTCTTGGTTCGCCTGCACAGCCCGAAATGAGATGGCCAACAAACCTTGGTGTCACACAACGCACATTCCCCAGTTTGACAAGCAAATGGAGGCGAACACTTTGATGAAGCCTTGGGAGTAGGCAAAGAAAGATCTTTGGATATCTGTTGATAAATGCAGACAATCTCAGCTCGTTAGTATGGCGGCAGGTGTCCTGGAACAAATTGAATCAAGTGAACGATTTCTCATGGGATAATGCAGGAGTGATATGAAGAAGGATTCTTATGAGACACCGACGGGTGTAGGTTGTGGATAGCTTTGTGAGAGTAGGCAGACTGAATACGGGAATCTTGGCACAAGAAGAGTTAATATCGCTGAACCATTTTTCATTGAGGTGATTAAAAGGCGCACTGCAATGGACGCTTAAAAGCGGAAAAGAGGGAGTATACCGTGATCTCGAGTCTGCCGTCACACCACACAGATACTGTCTTACTCCAATTTGGGTGGTGGGACTCTTGTACCCACTAATCCAAATTCAGTAAATAAAAAACATTTAGTGGGTCACTATGAGAGTGCAACGGACATCATTGGCACATCACCCTAACACGCTGACAACGCTACTGTGGCTAATTGGGTCAATGACGTGGGGCTCGGTGCTCGCGGGAAGGGAAGCAATCGCATCAGTATGGGCCCTTCGCAATCAAATCGTTGAGTCAGGGCCGCAAGAATTGTAGAAGCTCGAATCTAAGCCAGCAACTACTCTCGTTAGCCAACTACGGATGTCACGGTGCTGGACCTGTCGGCGGCGTCGCCTCAAGTGCGACGGAGGCGTACCCCACTGTCAAAAGTGCTGGGGCCACGGCGTCGAGTGCCTCGGCTACAAGAAACCTGTCACCTGGGTTGAAGGAGTGGCCCGAAGAGGGCCTATGAAGAATCGAACATTTGGTAGCTCCCAGCAACAGCCGCCGCAGGAACCTTCTTTCCAAGGGGCTACATTGGTGACAAGCCGAAGCCCAGGACAGCATCACCGGAGGGCCGCATTGCCTTCATCGGTTGCCCATGGCTCAATACTAGTCACTCTCACTGAACCTCTGCTTCAGGATTTCAGTAACAATTCCAGATTCTTCATCGATTATTGTTAGTTTTCATCCCGTTCTGCCTTGGTTGTTAGCCACTAAATTCCTCCGAGTTTCGAAACGCGTTTGCCACACCCTTGTTCTCCAAGATAACTCGGAAAATCCATATCGTAATATCATTCCCTGGATCAGCTCACCGGCGGTAGCAAGTACCATCGTAACAATAGGAGTATGTCACTACATTCAAAGCCTCACTGGTTGTCCCGTAGCCAGATTGCTATTGTCGAAGAAGAATCGCGCACTCCCACTTGTTCTACCGAAACCTGATGCGGCTGGTCCAAACATGTCTCAGGAAGCCTTGGAAAACTACTATCTGCGCTCCAAGGGGCATTGCTTGAAGCTGGTCTCAGCCGTATTGGCAACAGACTACGCTACACAGGGAGACGAATCCATACTAATCGCAGTCGTGCTTCTGACTATTCTGGACATTATCGAGAGCGGGTCGGAAGCTTGGAGCTTCCACCTTGGAGGCACTAGGAATCTGCTAGAAGCTGGAATCAAGACCAATAGTTCTTACTGGGCGAATAACCTTCAAGGCTTACTGCACGAGGCTTCGATGTGAGTAATTATGCGCTCGAAATCGTGTCAGTAGTACAAGCTTGCAAAACTGACCTACGCTATATAGGTTTCACACATTTGGTTCTTCTCTCGCAAAACCTGGAGTTCTAACCAGTGTATCTACACTCCCTTCAGCGCGAACTGCAGCTTCCTTGGTTGTCACGCCAATCGGGTGCCCTGTCGAAATTCTATCGGCTATCGAGGTGCTCGCTTCCCAGCGGCGGCTCGATCCTATATTTGCTGTTCATACCACGGATGTCGGAGCACTTGAGGGTACGCTACATCGTATTCGCTCATATGATATTCCATCTTGGGCTGTGTGCATCTCAAAAAGGGATTCGTCATTGACATACAAAGACCTGGTACACCTTGGTACTATTTGGAAGCTCTCTGCTGACCTGTACGCTTGCAGTGTCATTCGTAATCTCACAGTTGTTACTCCTGTCTTCGAGCCCCCACAGGTTGATGATGTCATCGCAGAGTACGCCTTTCTGGAGCGAAAGGATGATGACCTTATGAAGTGCTTGATATGGCCAACGTTTATTGTTGGAGCAGCCAGCACCAGCCGAGAGAGTAGAGCTTGGGTGCTCAAAACCCTGGATAGGATCTGGCACATTGGGCATTGTGCAAATACCTGGAATTCTGTCAAAGTTCTGGAAAGTTTATGGGAACAGCATAACCAAATGGACGCCCAATCTTCGCAAACATGTAACATTCCAGAAGCGACTGGGGTAACATCGACTGACTATATGGGTTGGGATTGGATTAATGAGCTCTCAAAAATGAAAGGTTCTTGGCTTTTTGTTTAAAAGTGTCCAGGGGTGCTAGACAAGGAGAAGTCGTTGAACCACGTCAGGCACTAGAACAAGCTAGAAGACCGCCAAATTCAAAATATTTCGCCGGATTTTTACTGCCTCTGTCCATATCCATAAATTGCTGCAACAACCAGTGATCTCTCAATGTGTGAAGACTTTAGGGTAGGAAGTCAATCTGTCCTCTTAATTTCAAGCTGCGTCAGCTTCTGAAGGCGGTTGCTAGAGCGCCCCACAGGATCTGGAACTAGCCAATAGATCAAAGTCAAGCGAGACAGGGAGTAAAATTAGTGCCCACAATAACTTTTATTACGAGCCTCTATTCGCCGATCACTTGCGGCAAAGGATTCCGGTTGCGCCCTTTCACGGCATTCTATTCGCCGGGTCGAAAAAGGATTCATGAGGAGCCATGCCGACATTGGGCAAGAGCATCCAACGCCAACTCCTGCGTGGAATTCTGGAGCCGTCTCACGTTATCCCGCCTAGATATTCTGACGAGATGCTCGTGATGTGCTTTCGGGTTGTGCGCTATCCTGCATTGACTGCTTACCAATCCAGGAGACTCCATGATGATAGTGGCAAGCAGTTGAAAAAAAGGTATAGGGTATTCTGGACGCGTTCGAGACGCAAATAATATTGGTCGACAACTCTTCCCAACTTTCATCCCTGATGCAAGGAACCAGGAGACAGGATTTATTCTGTCCTAGCTACTTTTTTTTTTTTTTTTACGCTGGTTTTGATGCACAGTGTGCTTCAAACAGCTCACGGGCTTTGTTGTTATTAGAATTCTTTTGGGGTTGGTCCTCAAAAGTAGTTTCTTCACTTTCCCTAATTAGGCCGGGCATGGGCGTGATCTCTCCCAAATCATAATTCGGAATGGTAAATGTATGCTCCATCTACATAAAAATTGCCCACAGTTTCAGATAGTCAAACTAAGTTCTGAATACAGAAGCAAGGCTCAAGCAAGGGTAATCCGCCATCACTATTGCAGCTGCGCAGACAGTTGTGCCAAGAGAAATCTATGCACGATTATGCTATTGTCATCAACTGAAATTTGCCCATGGCTATGCATGTGAGATAAAACCACATTTGACAGGATCAGCTGGTTCCTTGCCCGATTCTAAACCTTCCCAGTAGGTTATTGAGGCTAAGCACATGGTTTCTGCACGCTGGTCCTAAACTATATTTAGTTTGGGGAACAGGTGTTTCTGGAAGGAGGATAATAAACTCGGATTTTCGGATCGTGCCGAGCTGTCTCAGGCACAATTGCGGTGGACTCTGGATTCATGGATCGCCTCCTCGGGGCTGAGCAGGGATCAATAGATGCTTTGGTTGGGGGATATCCCTGTCTGGGAAGGGGCTAACTGAACTTTCAGCTTGTGCTAAGCCCACTTTCATTAGCATCCTCCTTCCAAAAAGTGGAGCGGGCGGCAGAATTTTACCGAATGTAGGGATTCAGACGTCCAGTTTTGACAATGGATCTTGTTTTAATGAAAGCAAGATTCAAGTAGGGATCTAGCCAAACTATACATGTTGTATCGGCTCTATTTCTACGGCTTCTTTAGCATGTATCTAATTTCGTATTCGAGGTAGCGGAGTGTTTTTCGGTCCTTTCGCTAAAATTGATCGGTACGTACGCAGGATGAAGGATGCGCTTAGCGAGGTGGTAGGATGAGCTTCAAGGGTAGAACCGTTCTGCAACGTCAGCCCAATCCTGCCAAATCTGTCAAACGTGACTTGCCTTAGGGCCTGCCGCTGGTAAGCCTTCTTGAATCCTTTGGGCTGAACTGGGGTCAAATATGCAGAGAATCGTGAGACGAAGCAGCGAATTTGGCAGTCCCAAGAATCACCCTGGTTAGCAAACGGATGCAGGGAACAGGTGCAAGGAATAAACTGAAGGCGAAACGTGCCCCAAAGAGTGGTTTGCACGGGCAAATTATGTATAGCTTAGGAAGCAGGGCTTGGGCACTCGTGCGCTTTTCTCTTTTTTGCTCACAGGCTAGTCGTCTATTACCATCGATTGTTTAATCTGGATGACGTGATGTGGAGGCCAACAGTGAAATGCCCTGGTTTTTAGCTGTGGACTGGCTCTTGTCTTTTGGACATAACATTTTGTTTCATTCAGAAGGGAGCTGCTAAATCCTTGTTGTTGATCGACCTTTCCAACTTGTTCACTTTACATCTCCTGTTAGGTACTTTTTCCACATTGCTGGCTGTACTCAGGACCCCCAGCTATCTTCGGTTTGGGCTACGAAAATTGCCCATTGTTTATCAAAATGTCTAACCGCAGCTCTGCTCCCGATGCCAGCGCCGAACGCGCTTTGCCCACTAACTTCCCTGACATGAACGCTGGAACCACAGTCGGTCGCCTGGATACCCACTGGTCGTTGGACCTCGCTCCAGATGAGTCCCCCACTGAGAATTTGGCTAGTGCTTTGACACCAGCTCAACTGTTTTTGGCCTGGGGAATGGTTGCCAAGGCGCACGTTGGAACTTCTGATGCTGTTGTTTTTGGAGCCAGCGTCTCCGATGAAAGCGCCGAAGCGCATGCTCAAGCAGCACCCGAGCCCTTGACCATTCACCTAGATGCTGATGAGTCCATTGAAAACCATGTTCATGCCATTCAGCAAAACATTGAGGATTGGGCGACTCCACTGCCATCTACCAATTTGCGAAAGGGCGATGATGAGGTCGGGCATGTGTTCCGGTCTTCCGTTTTCTATAGCTCTAGCATCTCTCTCACCCAACAGCACGATATTTTGGTAAATGATGAAGGTGTTGTAAACGGCACTACTCCCCTCGTTATTCTCTGCTCGGGAGAAGGGGGAAATTTGAATGCTGAAATGGCCGTCGACTCAAACATTGTCCACCAACCTCTCATCCCGTATCTTGCTGCCCAGCTTTCGCGGGCCTTTAAGCAGCTTCGCTCTGCAGCCGAAAGCAATCCTTTGAAGACTATCTCGCTTATTAGTCCCAAAGACCTCGATAAAGCACGCATGCTTGCCGGTCGCATGCCTTTGAAAGAGTCATCTTGCCTGCATGAATTGATCACTGACCAAGCCGAGATCACCCCTGATGCTGAAGCTAGCGTGTCATGGGATATTCTCTTGACTTACGCTGAATTAGACCAGTACTCTGATGCCTTAGCTTTGGAATTGATTAAGACCGGTATTAAGGCAGGACAAGTCGTGGCTACTTGTTTAGACAAGTCCGGTTGGGTCCCTGTCATATACTTGGCCGTGCTGAAGGCCGGGGGTGCTTTTGCACCGTTGAACCCTTCCCTTCCCGTTGACCAACTCGCACTCGAACTTCGAACCCTGAACGCATCCATTGTTCTGACCAACCCCAAGTATCAGAATAAGCTCACTGGACTTGCACGAACAGTTATAGGCCTTTCTAAACTCAACGAATCTCTTACCATATCTGAACGCCGCCCTGAGGTTGACATCCAATCTCATCAACCCGCATTTATCGTTTCAACCTCTGGCAGTACTGGAACTCCGAAGCGCCTAGTCATGGCCCATGAGACATTCGCATCCTCTATTGAAGCTAATAGCAGTGGACTCGATCTTTCAGAAGATACTAGAATGTTGCAGATCTCTTCTTATGATCACCATACTAGCGTTAGCGAAATTTTCTTGACGCTTACACAAGGTGGCTGTGTTTGCACCCCTTCCGAGGAAGACATATTGCGCAATATTCGAGCGGTCTGTCAGCGGATGAGGCCCAATATGGCCTGTTTAACTCCTGCCACGGCTGATTTATACGAACCGGATGAGCTCGTCGACGTCGAGTCTATCAACATTTCTGGCGACCTCATGACGGAAACTAATATTCGCAAGTGGGCGACCCGATCTCTCTTAATTAATGCCTATGGACTGGCTGAAGTCAGCGGTTTCCCTTTTATGACGGTTCCGCTGTCTGAGGGCGCTGCCACTGCCAATCTTGGATGGCCCCATGGCTGTTCTGCGTGGGTGATGGACCCGGAAGACTCTACTCGCCTTGCGCCTATTGGCGCCATCGGCGAGCTTCTGCTTGAGGGACCGTCTATCGCCCAATTCTATCTCGGAAACAACGGCGCATCGCGAGCTGCCTTTGTGCCCAGACCAAAGATGCTGCCCGAACCAATTTTCGGAGCTCAGGACACTGACGAAAAATCTTGCTTCCTTACCGGCGATCTCGTTCGATTCAACCTTGCTGATGGCACTTTGCAATTTGTGCGTCGCAAGGATTCTAACTGTAAGCTGCCAGCATACACCAGCGCTGAGCAGCTCATTCGAACGTCCCTGGAATCTGTAAGACAGGTCGCGGTGGTCATCCCTGAACAGGGTGCCTGCGCGAAATGCCTCGTGGCCTTAGTCAGCTTTGAAGGAGAGAAAAAGGTCGGGAAGCTGAGTTTATTGAATTCGGCCCGTCGACTCAAGTACGATCGCCAACCCGACGCCATTTGCGACGAGCTGCGTCGCCGTATACCAACACAAGAGGTTCCATCGGTCTGGTTTGCCGTGACCGAACTCCCCATTTCTGCGTCTGGAAAGGTTGACCGCGAAGCGATTGTTACATGGGCAAACGATATAACCCACCAGGATATTAAGCAACGCATTGATAACCAGTTGAAGGTCGAGATCGACCTGGGCGATCGACTAGAAAAGCCCTCTGGTGGCCAGAATGGCACGACTCACTCTGAATTGAGCGCAGCTGAGAGCCTTGCGCTGGGTGAGGGGCTTGATTTGTCCGCCGATCGCCTCCAATACTCCAGAACCGTACAACTTCAACTAAACCAGCCCGCCGCCTCTTCAACTCTCAAAATTGCCATTGAAAATTTGGTTGCACGTCATACCGCGCTGTACACCGGCCTTATAAATGAAGATGGTAAATGGTTCCGTCATGATTTGGCTGAGCCTTCCAGAGCGTTTTCCTTCAATGTCCATGATACATCGTCGAACATTACTACAAAGCTCTCTGAATCAAGGTTGCGTCTGGACCTGGCAAATGGACCATTGTTGGTGGCGGACTATTTCCCTGGCACTGGTAAACTAGCTCTGGCCGCGTTGCAGCCCACTCTCGACCTTTCATCTTGGAGAACTGTGATCGAGGACCTCGATGCACTCGTCAGCGGTTCAACCCTTCCGCAGCTTGCACCGACCGCTACTAACTCGACATCGATGGATGGTCCGGTGTCCAGTGTTAAGTCTAATCTGAAATACTGGGAGCTGGAAGAGGCGGACGAAGCTTATGCGCCACACGAAATGAATTACGAGCTCAACTTGGGCCCTGAGGTTGGTCAAAAACTTCTCCAGATTACTAACAGTGCTAGAAACACCCCCGCCGATCTCATTGTTGCCGCTACCATCCAGTCCTTCTCAGAGAGCTTCACCGGTCGAAGCGCGCCCACCATCTATGTGATTGACAATGAGAAAAATGCAGAGACGAATGCTGTTGGGTACTCCGAGACCGCCTATCCTATCGATGTTGATGCGAATACGTCTGCTACCGATTTGGTGGCCCAAGTTACAAAATCCCGTGCCGAAATCACATCAAGCAATCTCCCTCACGTTTCTGCCGATCAACCACCCGAAATTCTTGTTAGCTTTCTCGACAATAAGAACTACACCTTTAGCGGGAAAACGCTGGATCAGACAGAGGACAGTCTCTCCGACGCCAAGGAGGCAGCAATAGCATCTCTTATCCCTGCATGCATCAGTATTACCGGAAAACTCCAGGAAGACAACGGATTGAGTATTGTTGTGGCTCATAGCTGGGATTTGGGACGCCAGAAGAAGATTCGCAAATGGATTCGCCAGCTTGAGAGCGCCCTTGGTGCTGTTATTCGCGCAACAGCCACTGAGGCTGCGCCTCTGTCGTATACTGACTTCCCTTTGATTAATGTAGAAAACGATGGAGCCTGGCAACAAGTTCACAAGGCCATTTCTTCCAAGATTGGCCCTGTGTCTCGCCAGGCTGTTGAGGGTATTTATCCTTGCTCACCTGTGCAGCAGGGTATTCTTCTCAGCCAAGCAAAGAGCATGTCTTCTTACCAGATTGACATTGTTTGGAAGATACATGATAAGAGTTCACACGTCTCGCTTGATAAAGTGGAGATGGCTTGGGATGCTGTTGTGCGACAGCACCCTGCGATGCGAACCATATTTGTGGACGGCATAGGCGCCGGCGAGCCGTTTTTGGCCATCGTTCTTCGAAACCCCTCATTCATCGTGAAGAAGGAAAAACTGTCCGAGGGCGACGACCTGGAAAGTTTTTTGGCATCTCAACCTGATCTGCAGGTGGCCGAGCATCAACCGCCCCATGTCTTGACCATTGCCGCGACACAAGACCCTACCTCTGTCTTGATTCACCTTCGTGCTAGCCATGCTATCACAGATGGTATCTCGCTAGATGTTATCCAGCAGCATCTGGCCCTAGCATATAGTGACGAGCACGTTGCTACATTGTCAATCGATGTCGTTCAGAAGCAGCCCGTGTACAACGCTGCTCGTGACTACATCCGTTACATCCGAGAACAGGACAACCAGGCATCTCTGAACTTCTGGAAGAAGAACTTGGCCAACGTCAGCAACTGCCACTTTCCCAGACTGACAGTTCCCGATGCCAAAGTCGACAATGTTAAGCGTCTTTTCAAGGCTGAACTGAGCAAGACTCACATCACTGCGCTTAACAAGCTTTGCAGAGAACAGAACGTTACCATCTCTAGTCTGGTTCAAGTTGCCTGGGGTTTGATCTTGCGAGCTTACACTGGAAACCCATATGTATGCTTCGGATATATGACGTCTGGCAGAGATGCTCCCATTGATGGAATTGACAGTGGTGTTGGTGTCTTTATCAACATGCTTGTTAGCAGTTTGTCTTTGGAGGATGATATGACCCTGAAGCAAGTTCTGACTAGCGCAAACGCCGCCTTTGCTGACAGCCTTGAACACCAATACTGTCCTTTGGTGAAGATCCAGAGCGCACTGCAGCTTGGCTCTCAGCCCTTGTTCAACACCGCCCTCTCATGTTATCGTGAACTTGAGCCCGAGCAAGCTTCGCCATTCACAAGTGTTACTGTGGACCCTGTCCACATTGACGATGTCAGTGAATACAACATTGGTGCCAAGGTCAGCTATACCCGGACTAAGCTTGAAATGACCTTGACCTACTGGACCGCCGCTTTGTCTCCTGAAGCTGCAGAAATTGTTGGCAAAGCTTGGATGGAGACTCTGAAGTCCCTTCCTACTGTCCTCGACAAGAAGGTTTCGAATATCAATTTGTTCGACTCCGAAAGCGACCGGATTATTCGTCAATGGAACTACCATATGGCCGACAGCGTTGACTTGTGCATCCATGACGTGCTCTCTAAGCAAGCATCCAAGGTGCCCAACAAGATCGCACTTGACTCAACTGCCGGAAAGCTGACATATGGTGAACTTGACGACTACTCGACTCGTTTGGCGCATCACTTGGTCAAACTAGGTGTGGTTGTCGAGTCCATTATTCCACTGATTTTTGAGAAATCCGTTTGGACTGTTGTCGCCATGATGGCCGTCTGGAAGGCCGGTGCTGCGTTTGTTGCACTTGACCCTGGACATCCAACTGATCGACAGGCTATGATTCTCAGTGATCTTAACAGCCCTGTCGCTATTCTATCTGCCCAGCAGTCCACTAGCCCGGCAATCACCGAGTTGATCGCCACTACTGGTGTGAGACAGTGGATTCTCACCCCGGAGTCAGTTTTGGCGCTGCCCAAGAAGTTGACCAAGGCATGCAGCACTGTTACCCCCGAAAATACTGCATACATCATCTTTACATCTGGTAGTACGGGTAAGCCAAAGGGTGTAGTTGTTCACCATCGCGCTCTATCTACCAGTATTGAAGAACATGGAAAGGCGTTCGGCTTCAACCCCGAAGTTCGCATTATGCACTTTGCCTCGTATGCTTTCGATGCAACATTTACTGAATCAATCACTCCACTTGCCTTCCAAGGATCCGTCTGTATCGGTTCCGAAGCGGAGCGTATTGAAGATCTGGCTGGTTTCGTCAACCGATTCAAGGTCAACTGGATTGTGCTGACCCCAGCTATCGCCCGAATGTTGAACCCGGAGGATGTGCCTACACTTCGTACTCTGATTTGCGGTGGCGATGCCATCGGTGATCTTGTTCCACGTAAGTGGAGCAGTAAGCTTCGGTTCCTTCAGGTTTACGGTCCTACTGAAACCACCATTGTCGTCTCGATCAGCGACCGTCAAAACAAGGAAGTGCGACCAGCAATGATTGGCCACATGTTTACTAGTGCGGCATGGATTGTGAACCCTAGGAATCATGATATTCTGATGCCGGTCGGAGCTGCCGGTGAGCTGTTGATTGAGGGTCCTGTTCTCGCTCGGGGCTACCGCAACGACCCGGAAAAGACTGATCAGGTCTTCATCGAGAACCCATCGTGGTCCCGGAATTACCCCCGCCATACCCCTTCTCGCCGTCTGTACAAGACTGGTGATGTTGTTCGACTGAACATGGATGGGTCACTGGACTTTATCCAACGTAAGGATACTCAGATTAAGATCCGCGGACAGCGTGTCGAGGCTGGCGAAA
This sequence comes from Calonectria multiphialidica, assembly GCA_020623665.1. NCBI lineage: Eukaryota > Fungi > Ascomycota > Sordariomycetes > Hypocreales > Nectriaceae > Calonectria > Calonectria multiphialidica. The sequence continues at coordinate 51,335 of JAHVYC010000116.1, forward strand.
TTGAGAATACTATTGAAGCCGCCAATCAGAGCATTCAACATGTATTTGTCACCTTCTTGAAGGAAGGTTTGCTTAAGTCGCGCCTGATTGGTGTCATATCGATTCAAGATCTTGGGCCCGCTGTTCCCGCGGGCGATGGCCTTCAGCTCTTATCAGGAAAGGACCAAGAGCGAGCCAAAAAGGTATTGAACGAGCTGACGGAATATCTCTCAGCTAAGCTGCCTCGGCACATGGTCCCTCAAGTCTGGGCTCTCATTGAAGGATCTTCCGTGCCTCTGAACAGCTCTGGAAAGATCGATCGCCGCCGGATTACTAACTGGCTGGAAAAAGCCGATGAAACCCTTGCCCAGGAGATTCTGTCTCTTGATGAAGAGGTTGCTGTATCAACTGACGGGATGAGCGCGCTTGAAGGCACTCTGCGATCAATTTGGGCATCTGTGTTGAACATTGATGAACAGAAGATCGGACTCGACCGATCCTTCTTTAGTTTGGGAGGCGATTCCATCTCGGCTATGCAAATGGTTTCCCATTGCCGTTCACAAGGTATCCAAATCAACGTTCAGGATGTTTTCCGATGCAAGACTGTGGCAGCCCTTGCTACCGTCGGTATGGAAAATGGCTCTGGAGGGCATTTAGGCGACCATTCCGATTTTGAGGAACGTATTGATGAGTATTTTGCCTTGTCGCCTGTTCAGAAGTTCCACTTTGAAATGAACCCCGAGGGCGTTAACCACTTCAACCAAAGTTGGCTAGTGCAGATACCTTCAGCTCGCGCTGTGTCATCTGATGCTGTTCGAGATGCGTTGCGCCAGCTTGTCGAGCGACACTCGATGTTGCGCTCTCGCTTCCGTAAAACTGGTGGTCAGTGGAAGCAGTGCATCACAAGCGACATCGATGGGTCTCTTGCCTACAAAGAGTACCCTCGGGTCGGCCCCCTCGAAGTTGATGGAATTCTGGCTCAAACCCAAAACAGCCTGGACATTCAGACTGGCCCTCTCATGGCGGCTAACTTGATTCAACTTCCTGACCGACAGCTCCTCTTCATGGTTGCTCACCACTTGGTCATTGATCTTGTCTCTTGGCGTGTGCTTCTGGAAGAGTTGGAAACTATTCTATCATCCGGAGCCAACTCCTTGCCCGATATGAAGCCGTTCTCCTTCCAAAATTGGGTTGATCTTTTGGCTGCACAGGCTCAGAAGTGGACTCCAGCTGATGTATTGCCATACGATTTACCCACGCCACAAATGGACTTTTGGGGATCTGGTGCCATGCTGAACAACACCTTTGGCTCGACCCGCCATCTTACCTTTACTCTGGATAAGGATGTGACCAAATCCCTATTGGGCCCTTCAAACGATGCTCTGCAGACAGATCCTCAAGACTTCTTCCTGGCAGCAGCCTTCCATTCCTTTAGCGAGATTTTCATCGATCGTCCTCTTCCCACTATTTTCACCGAGGGTCACGGCCGTGAGGCTGATGTGATTGGCGATATTGATTTGTCACGCACTGTCGCCTGGTTTACCTCGCTGTCGCCCGTTGCTCTCGCTACCGGCGCCCAGCCTGACCTCATCGAAACTTTGAAGAGAACCAAAGATGCTCGCAGAGCCCTTCCGAACAAGGGTGTCCCGTACTTTGCTAGCCGCTACTTGAATGCCCAAAGTGCGAAACAATTCGCCAAACAAGCCGAAATGGAGATTCTCTTTAATTACCAAGGTCAATATCAGCAAATGGAGCGCTCCGATGTTCTTCTTCAAGCAGTCGCAGATAGCAAATACGTGGAGGGCGACATCGACCCCTCGATTCCTCGCCTTGCTCTGATTGATATAGCCGCCGCAATTACTGAAGGACGGGCAACTGTTAGTCTGACTGTCCCCAAAAGCTTTAGCATCGAGACCATGGACCGCATTTCCCATTGGCTTCGATCCTTCCAGCTTCATCTCATTGATCTTGTCGAACAAACGAGCTTGATGGAAGCGTCGTTCTCACTTAGCGACCTACCTCTAATTAAAGACATTACTTACTCTGACTTGGATGAGATCGAGGCTCTCTGCAAGGAACACATTGGTCGATATGGACCGCAGGCCATTGAAGAGATTCTTCCCTGCTCGTCTATGCAGCAGGGTATTTTGATCAGCCAGTCCCGCAAATCCGACCTCTACGACGTCAGAATTGCGATGGAGGTTACCTCACCCGGCGTGGAAGCAGAACAGCTAAAGGAGGCCTGGGCGCAACTTGTTCGCCGACAGCCCATGCTGCGAACTGTTTTCATACCCAACTTGCGAGGAAGTGGATCCTTTGATCAAATCATCCTTCGAGACGCAGAGCCCATTGTTCGCGAGGTTGAAGCCGGAGACAATGAGTTGGAGGCTGGCGAGGAATGGATTCGCAGTGAGGTGTCTGCTGCACCTATCAGTGGTTTCGAATACGGTGAACTGCCCCACGAGTTTGTCATCTACACGGCTGGCGACAAACTCTACATCATGATTCGACTAAGCCATGCCTTGGTTGACGGCGCTTGCTTGCCTCTCATTATCCAGGAATTCCGCCAAGCTTATGCTCAGAGCCTCCCTGCTGGCCCCGCCCGCAGCTATCGGGAACTCATTGCTTTCACGCAAAAGCAATCCCAGAACAAAATTCTCGAATATTGGTGTGACTACCTCCGAGATATTACCCCATCTCGCTTGCCGCCACTCCTTGATGGTGTTATTCACAAAGGAAAGTCGGAGCTCAGGGTCCGCGAACTCACTGTGCCCAACGTCACCGCCCTGAAGCAGCTTTGTGCCGAGCATGGATTTACCCTCTCCAACCTGGTCCAGGCGGCCTGGGCTCTTGTGCTTCGCGCATACACCGGAGAAGATTCCGTTTCCTTCGGGTATCTGGCTTCTGGCCGTGATGCTCCCATTGACGGAATCCAGCAGATTCTAGGCCCATTCATCAACATGCTCATCTGCCATGTCACCTTTGAGGATGAGAACACAACTGTTCTGCAGCTGCTCCAGAAGCTGCGAGATGATATTCTCACGGGCATCGGATATCAGTATGTATCGCTCGCAGAAGTTCAGCACGCCCTTGAAATGGGAGCAGAGCCCTTGTTCAACTCTGTTATTTCCTTCCAGAGAAACGACCCCGTCACAGACGCAACTGATGGGGATGATGGCCTGGGATTGACACCAGTTGAGGCTCGAGATCCGACCGAGTATGACATCTCGCTCAATGTGGTAGATGTTGATGATCTTGAGATATCCTTCTCTTACTGGACAAGCAAGGTTTCCGATAACCAGGCCACCCATGTTATTCGTGCTCTTCTCACCGCACTTGCCGGCTTTACTCAGGACCCTAACCAGAGTGTGACGCGTCTGAGCTTGGTTAGTTCTGAAACTCGACAGGAAATGGATGAGTGGAACCTGCTTGCCATGCCAGTTCCTGTTCCAATTTGTGTTCATAAGCTTATCGAGATGCAAACCCGGGTGGTGCGCTCACAAAAGGCCGTTGAGAGTTGGGACCGTGACTTCACCTACCTCGAGTTGGACCAAGCCGCCAATGCATTCGCGCATTACATTATGCAGCTTGGAAATCTCAGGCCAGATATGTTCGTGGTCACCTGCTTTGAGAAGTCATCTTGGACTATCGTGGCTCAATTGGCCATTCTTAAGGCCGGCGCTGCGTTCGCAGCTGTTGACCCAACTCATCCTGTCGAGCGTATTGCTGGCATTGTGTCAGACTTGGGACATCCTCCAATTCTGTTGACCAGTACCAAATACGAAAACCGACTTCGGGAACTTTTCCCTCACGTTGTGCTTGTCAACGAGGATCAGCTAAACAAGTTGAGTCCTCAGAGACAGGCGCCAAAGACAAGCGTGCAGCCTGATAATACAGCCTACTCCATCTTCACTTCTGGTAGTACTGGAAGGCCTAAGGGCATCAATATCGAACACCAGTCTATCGCCACCGCTGCCACATCCCACGCCGCTCGCCTCCATTTGGATCGCAACAGCCGCGTCCTCCAGTTCGCTGCCTACACCTTCGACTTGTCAGTTGGTGACATTTTCTATACCCTAGTCAATGGTGGCTGCGTGTGCGTTCCCTCCGATCGACAGCGTGTCGAGGACCTGGCTGGGGCCACTAACTCATTCAAGGTGAACTGGATGTTTTTGACCCCTACCCTTGCAGATATGCTTGAACCTGACTCAGTCCCCACATTGAAGACTCTTCTTCTCGGAGGCGAGGCCCCTACCGCTGAGAACGTCCGCCGTTGGTCCGAGCGAGTCCATCTCATTCTGGCCTATGGTCCAGCCGAAACAACGATTTGGTCCAACTGCAATAGTGGCGTGTCGCCCGCTACTGACCCTGCCAATTTCGGCCCTGCCTTGGGTTCCGCCATTTGGGTAGCTGACATGCAGAACCCCGAAGTCCTTCTCCCGGTTGGCGCCATGGGAGAATTGCTTGTCGAAGGACCTCTGGTTGCTCGAGGATATATTGCAGATCCTGCTAAGACAGCGGCGGCCTTTATTCCAAAGCCCAAGTGGCTCACCGGTGGCTATGAGCGACACGTTTACCGTTCTGGCGATATCGTCCGATATAACCCGGACGGTAGTTGTTCGTTTGTTCGACGCCGCGACAACCAAGTCAAGGTTCGTGGACAGCGTGTTGAACTTAACGAGGTTGAGGTACATGTGACTCGCGCCAATGCTGGTTTGCAGCATGCCATTGTGTTGCTGCCAAAGGAGGGTGCTTGCAAGGGCCGATTGAGTGTGGTGATTTCGTACATCACCGATGAGTCGCCCGAGCCTTCTCGTTCAATAATCCCTATCCGCAACAACAAGGCAAGCCAAGAAAAGATTGCTTCAATCCGAAACTATCTCATGGAGAAGCTTCCAGGGTACATGGTCCCCAAGGTGTGGATTGCCGTCGAGGAAATTCCCTGCACAGTCAACGGCAAGATTGATCGTCGTCAAGTTGCTGGCTGGGTGCACTCACTCACCGATAATGATCTTGCAAGCATTGTGGGCCAGACCGCGGAGGCTGGTGAGGGGTCTTCAGCTGGCCTAGCCAAGCTGTCTCCCATGGAGAAGCATCTTGCTCACGTTTGGAGCCAAGTGTTGAACCTGCCTCTTGGATCGCTCCCAATTGATCAGAGCTTTACCAGCTTGGGTGGTGATTCTATCTCGGCTATGCAGGTCGTTTCCCGCGGCCGAGAACGTGGCATCATTGTGACCGTACACAACATCCTTCGATGTCAATCACTTGTCGATCTTGCCGGTCAGTGCCGTTTTAAATCGCTAGCTGCGGGAGAAGGCGTGGCTTTCAATACTACCGTCGACTACACCAAAGAGTTCCCTCTTCTCCCTATCCAACGAATGTTCTTTGAGCAAATGCCTAATGGCTTGAGCCATTACAATCAACAGTTCACCGTTCGTCTCAACAAGAATTTTAGCGCGGCGGAAATTGAAAGAGCACTAGCTGCTGTGGTCCAGGCGCACCCCATGTTCAGGGCTCGTTTCTATCAGCAGCAGGACAAGAAAAATCAGTGGACGCAGAAAATCATCCCTGATGTCAAGGGAAGCTTCCGCTTCGAGACATATTTCTCCGAAAGCTTAATTGAGGCTCAGGACAGGATGAATGAAACACAAGCTTCCTTGAATATCCGACAAGGACCTCTACTTGCTGTTGACCTCATTGATCTACCAGAGTACCAGGTCCTTTTCCTTGCTGCGCACCATTTAGTTATTGATCTTGTATCATGGCGAATTGTCCTTGAAGATCTCGAAAATCTCTTGTCAGGCCAACAGCTATCCGCCGAAGTTATTCCTGTTCCTGCCTGGAGCAATGAGCTCATTCAGCAAGCCGCTAAGTACAACGTTGAAAAGGTTCTTCCTTTCGCTGTACCCGCTGCAGACTTTGCTTACTGGGCGATGGGTGGTGTGAATAACGTCTTCGGCGATACCAAGACCATTGAGCTTCGCCTCGATGCTGCTAGCACAAGCGCTCTACTGGGTTCCGCCAATTCAGCATTTGGAACTGACCCCACTGACCTTATGGTTGCTGCTCTGTTTTTCTCTTTTGGTCAAGTCTTCAGTGAGCGAGCCTTACCTGCTCTCTATACTGAATCCCACGGCAGAGCTGCATGGGATGATGGCATTGACTTGTCGCGCTCGGTTGGCTGGTTCACAACAATTTTCCCGCTAGTACTCCAGAATAAATCTGGCTCGGAACTTGACATCATCCAAGCCTGCCGTAAAGTCAAGGACATGAGGCGTTCTATTCCTGAGAAGGGCCTTTCATACTTCATCAGCCGATACCTTACTGATGAAGGCCGTACAAAATTCAACGACCACACAAACATGGAGATTCTGTTTAATTACTTGGGTCAGTTCCAACAATTGCAGCAGTCCGATAAGATCATCGAGCAATTGTCGGAGGGCGCTGTTGAGACTGAGGACACACCACCAACTACTTCGCGGCTTGCTTTATTAGATGTCATGGCTGCAGTACAGGGCGAGGAACTTGTTCTGTCACTCACGTACAATAAGAAGATGCAGCACCGTGAGCGCCTGCAAACGTGGATGCAGAGGCTCCAAGAGGCTCTCCAGCGTCTATCTTCTGAGCTGTCAGAAACTCCTGCCTCATTCACGAGCGGAGACTTCCCGCTTCTCGGCTTAGATGACGATGGTTTGACCGACTTCGCTGGAACCGTTCAGTCTAAGCTGGGATTCTGGGGCCCCAGTGTTGTCGAAACGGCATTCTCTTGCTCACCAATTCAGCAAGGAATGCTAGTCAGCCAGTCCAAGGATGCCACATCCTACTTGGTGAAGGGTGTTTGGAAGCTCAGCCCTCCGCGAGGCCAGGCGTTCCAGGCCGACCAAATGGAGAAGGCCTGGCTAAAACTCATTCAACACCACCCCATTTTCCGCACCATGTTCTTTGAGAGCGGCCGAGCGGACGGTATTTCTGCTCAAGTTGTTCTCAAAGATGCGGCATTTGCTAGCACTATTATTAAGACATTTGGCTATGAGGGACATGATCCAATTGACTTCCTACAATCTGCCCCGTCAAACCTCCGCTCTGATAAGCCACCTATCATGCTACAAATTCTCACAACTGCCCGCGGAGGCGACGCTTACATCTGCATTGAGGTCAGCCACACATTGATTGATGGAACTTCGTTTGCTATTCTGATTGATGATCTTCGGGCGGCATACCACGATGGTCTTCGTGGCTCTGGTATGGCATACAGCGATTACATTTCTTACATCTATCAGCAACCAGTCACCCAATCACTTGAATATTGGAAGGATACCCTTGCTGATACCCAGACTTGCCACTTTCCCATTCTCTCAACTCATGATGCGCCTCGAAAATTGAACAAGGTGTCTCGCATCGCACCCAATGTGGAACTTATCCGCAAGCTCTGCCGAATTCACGATGTCTCCGTCACCAACATTTTTCAGGTCGCTTGGTCCATGGTTCTGCGAGCCTTCACTGGAATGAGCCACGTCTGCTTCGGTTATGTGAACTCGGGCCGAGATGTCCCCATCGATGGTATAGAGAAAGCAGTAGGACCATTTATCAATATCCTCATCTGCCAAGCCGAGTTTGAGGCTGGTGATGAAACCAAATCTGCGCTTCACATGATAAAGGATATGCGAAGCAGTTACCTCAACAGTTTGCCACACCAGCATTCGTCCTTGGGTGATATCCAACACGCATTGGGTTTCGGTAACAAGACTATGTTTAACACAGCTATTTCATTGCAAAAGATGTCGGATGATGGAGACAAATTTCCAGACCAACTTAAATTCGACAGTGTTGAAGGTCATGACCCAAGCGAGGTAAGACATCATGAAAATTGTATTGATACACAAGAAGAAATAACTAACCAATGTAACAGTTTAATATGACGCTAAACATTCTTGACATGGGTGAATTTGTCGAACTGCACCTTGCTCACTGGACTGATGTACTCTCCGATGAGTTCGCTACTGAAGTTGTCAACACGACAATCCAAGCGCTAGAATTTATTGTTCAAGACCCCACCCGCAAACTACCGGTGGTCAACCTGATTACTGAAGAGTCTTATGAACAGATTCTGGACTGGAATAGCCGCTATCAGGAGCCCATTGAATCCACGGTACCTCAACTCATCAATGCTCATGTCAAGGAGGCACCCGGGTCTCCTGCTATCACTTCATGGGACGGTGATTTGACGTACGGCGAATTGGGCCTTGTTGTTACTCGACTTGCATCTTACCTGCGCTCTCTTGGAGTTGGCCCTGAAGTCACTGTTCCATTCTGCTTCCGCAAGAGTCTCTGGGCTCCGGTCGCTATGTTGGCCATTATGAGAGCAGGAGGTTCGTTTGTGCCACTAGACCCAACTCACCCACAGGAGCGCATGCGGTCAATTATTAAGCAACTGCCCACTCAAACTGTTGCTATCGCTTCGCCGGAGACTGCGTACCTTCTTGAGCCATTCATCGGCAATGTAATTGCTTTGAATGCAGACTTCTGCGATCAGCTTCCTAACCCGCGCTTTGTTCCCTTCACTGCGACAGCTGATAACCTGGCGTACATCCTCTTTACCTCAGGATCAACTGGCTTGCCCAAGGGTGTTATGCTCCACCACCGCGCCTTTTGTACCAGCACCACGGCTCATGGTATGCGGGTCGGTTTTAACAAGTACACTCGCGCTGCTCAATTTTCTTCGTATACTTTCGATGCCTGCATCATTGAAATATTCACCACCCTCATTTATGGAGGGTGTGTGTGTATCCTATCTGAAGCTGAGAGAATGAACGGGCTCGTCGCCGCCTTCAACCGCATGAAGATTAACTGGGGTGCCCTAACTCCAGCTGTCGCCAGCACACTTGACCCCGCTAGCGTCCCTACTCTGCGAACCTTCTTGATCGGTGGCGAGGCCATCCCTCATTCAGTCATTAACAAATGGAACAACGGTTCCTGCCGCTTCATTCAAGTCTATGGTCCAACCGAGTGTTGTGTTATTTGTCTAGCCGAAGATCGAACCGGGAGACCCACTGCTCCGGAGATCCTTGGCAGTGCCATGGGATGCACGGCGTGGGTGGTCGACCCCCAAGATGCTTCAATCCTAATGCCAATCGGTGCCGTTGGTGAACTTCTTATCCAAGGACCTATCCAAGCCCGTGGTTATCTCAATGACGAGGAGAAGACCAACAACGCATTCTTGCGTGGCCTTCCTTGGCTACCGGAAGAGATCCAGGGCGAACCGCTTTACAAGACTGGAGATTTGGTCCGTTACAATGCCAACAATACTATCAGCTTCATCAGACGCAAGGATACGCAAGTCAAGGTTCGCGGTCAACGTATTGAATTGTCTGAAATTGACTACCAGATTGCGAGCTCACATGAGGATCTTGAGACACGACTGGTCATGATTGGCTCTGAGGGCCGATTTGCTGGCAAGATCGTTGCAGTCATCGCCTTCCGTGATCTTGGTGTCCATCAAGATGGTTACCTCAAACTTCTGGAAAAGAAGGATGAGCGCTCTAAGTCGCAGGAGAAGCTGGCTCAGATCCAGAACTTTGTTGCAGAAAAGCTTCCCTCATACATGCATCCTCATGCTCTAATCGTTGTCAACTCTCTTCCCACAAACACCTCCAGCAAGATCGATTCTCGCCAGGTTAAAACCTGGGTTCATAACCTTGACGATGAAGCTTATCAGCGCATTATGAACCTTGAAGACTCAGATGCGGCCATGGAGCCTACTGACGAGGCCGAGAGAGTCATCCAAGCTGCAATCAGTGAGGCCATTAACCTTCCCTTGCAGCAAATTGCTATGAACCGATCCTTCATCAGCTTGGGAGGCGATTCAATTACCGCCATGCAAGTTATGGCCTCTTGCCGTCGCAATGGTTACTCATTGCCTGTGCAGGATATCCTGAAGTCACCCAGTATCCGTGTTATGAGCACCAAGGCCGAGAAATTGGGCTCTGGTACTTCATCTCAGCAGGATACTGACAAGGAGAATGTTTTATTCCCCTTGTCTCCTGTGCAAAATATCCATTTCCTCCAGTGCCCCGACGGAGAGAACCATTATAACCAGAGCATGCTTGTCAAGCTCAGGCAACAGGTTGACAGCTCTGAACTCGCCAATGCTATCCAAAAACTGGTCTCGCGGCACCCTATGCTCCGTGCGCGATTTGTCAAAGACACCAAGAGCGGACAATGGAGCCAAAAGATCAGCCCCCAGGTCAAGGAGAGCTTTAGCTTTGATACCTTTAAGGCTGGATCTTGGGATGAAGCGCGATCAGAATTGGCCGTTGCGGGGCAGTCTTTGGATATCACCCGTGGTCCGCTGATTGCCGTCCGACAATTCGACGTGGATTCTACCTCGGCTCTTTTCCTTGTTGCACACCATCTCGTCATCGACCTTGTATCCTGGAGAACTCTTCTCAGGGAACTGGAGCAGATTATAAATGGCGTGGCGTTGCCTAAGGATTCGTTCTCAGCCTCCTTCCAACAATGGACGAATAGCCTTCATAACTACGTCGACTCAAATGCCGAATCTGCTCTTCGTCTCCCATTCGAACTCCCAGTTACAGATGTGAACTTCTGGGGGCTTGATGATTTTAAGAACGACTTCAACAACCTTGTTCAAGGAAGCTTCACGTGCAGCCAGGAGACAACTAACTTGCTGGTGCGTGAGGCAAGCAGAGTCCTCAATGTCGAAATCTTTGATGTTCTTCTGGCCCTAGCAGCTCATACCTTTAGCGTTGTATTCCCTGAACGTCAAGCACCAGTCATCAGCACAGAAACTCATGGTCGAGAACACCCCTCGGGGCAAAATGCTAACATTTCAGTCCATGAAACAGTTGGCTGGTTCACTGCTATCGCTCCTTTTGCCCTCCACTCAAATAACGGAGGCTTTATTGACTCTATCATCAGAGCTAAGGACATGCGCCGTGATGTGGCCAATTCTGGCGTTCCATATTTCACAGCGCAGATGCTGTCCAAGAACATTGATAAGTCTCAAATGTTCCCACTTGAAATCCTTTTCAACTTCTTTGGTAGATTTCAGCAATTTGAAAAAGCCGATGGTCTCTTTGAGCCACTTCCATCATCTTTGGGCCCATCGGATGTCAAGCTTTCTGCGGATCGATTGGCTTTGATTGACCTTTCGGGAGTTATTGAAAAGGATCAACTCACCATATCCTGGGTCTTCAATAAGGGCATGAAACATCAAGCTAAAGTATCACGATGGTTGTCCTTGTATGAGCAGACATTGAGCGAGGTTGTGAGCGATTTGCAGAAAGCGACTACCCAGTTAACTCGCAGCGATATTCCGTTGCTGTCGATTTCGCATAGTGAACTCGGCCAGTTCAACGGAGAACTATCCAAGCTCTCTCCCAAGGGCGCCCGAGGCGTCGAAGATGTTTATCCCTTGTCACCCATGCAACGCGGTATCCTTCTCAGTCAATCTAAGGATTCAGGTTTCTACGATGTTCATGGTGTATGGGAAATCACTAGCCCAACACAGAATGTTGATCTCTTCCGTCTCAACCAATCCTGGGATCGCGTCGTCCGGCGCCACCCCATGCTCCGAACCGTCTTCTCCCGCAGTGTGCGTGAGGACAGTTTGTTTGATCAAGCGGTGCTAAAGTCTTACCACCCCGCTATTAGTCACTTCATTTACGATGAAGATGAAGAGGATGAGCAATTGGCCTTGCAGCAGCTTTGGGAGGCCGGTAATGGCCCATACGCCCTAAACGCCCCGAACTACCGTCTGGCCCTATGTTCTGCAGCCGGTGGCGGAAAGACTTTTGCTCACCTCCAGGTGAACCACGCTCTCATCGATGCCTCTTCTCTGGCTATTATCCTTCGGGATTGGAAGCGTGCTTATGCCAATACTCTTCCCGATGGAGTTGGTCCAACCTACGCTAGTTACATTGCCCATATTCAGAAGACTACTCTCAAAGCTTCAGTAGCCTTTTGGTCCAACCTACTTAAGGGTGTCACTGCCTGTAGACTACCCAGACTCACAGACAGTGCCGTTGTTCTTGAAAAGCGACTACAAAAACTGGACACGAGCATCCCATCACCCGCTGGTATCCGCAATGTGGCTAAAAGACTCGGTGTCTCTCTTGCCAATGTCATCCAGCTTGCATGGGGCTTAGTCCTTCGGTCATACACCGGCGAAAGGGAGGTTTGCTTCGGCTACCTGACCTCGGGTCGTGATGTGGAGATTGACGGTATTCAAGATGCTGTTGGGCCTTTTATTAATATTCTTGTCTCCCGACTAGTATTTGACACGGAAAAGACCCTGGCTTCCATGCTTGAAAACCTTTTCAACAATTACATTGACAGCCTGCCTCACCAGTTTGCTTCTTTGGCCGATATTAAACATGCATTGGGGCTGGGAAGCGAGCAACTCTTCAATACCGCCATGTCCTTCCAAAAGGTCTCCTCATCCTCCCTTCCGGAGGAATCTCAGTTGTCTTTTACTCCAGTTCGCGGAAATGATCCTACCGAGTACGATCTCACGGTCAATGTCATTGAAACAGATGATGAGATTAATGTCAATTTGGTGTATTGGAACACCGCCCTTTCCGAAGGCCAGACCAAGAATCTCTTTACCTCTTTTGTTCGATCATTGAAAGAAATTGAGCTTAACTCAGAAACTTCAGTCGATAAAATTGATGCCTTGCCTACAGAGCACGCATCCCAGCTCTTAGAGTGGAACAAGGACATGCCAGACGATACCACCTCTCGACTCCACGACCTGTTCCGGGATGTTGCGCGAGACCAACCTGATGCCCCTGCCGTTTGTGGATGGGATAAGACGTTCACCTTTGCTGAGTTGGATCGTATATCCACCTCTTTGGCCTATCACCTGATTGATCGTGGTGTCAAGCCCAACACTTTCATCGCTGTTCTATTCGAAAAGAGCGCTTGGATCGTTGTTTCCTGGCTGGCCATTATCAAGACTGGTGCTGCCTTCATGCTTATGGACCCTGAGGCACCAGTCGAACGTCTCAGGACCATAGTCACCCAAGCCAAGGCACCTATGATCCTCTGCTCTTCAAACTCCAAGCATACGGTTGATGTCCTAAACAAGCCCGCTATTGTTGTGAATGAGCAAACAGTTTCTGCAATGCGCTCTAGGGGCACTCTACCAACCACACCAGCCACCAGTCCCGCTTATATCATTTTCACCTCTGGTACTACCGGTACCCCCAAGGGTTCCGTCATCGAGCACCACTCTTTTGCCGTCAGTGCTATTGCTCAGGCGAAGGGCTTCAAGATTACTACTCAGTCTCGCTGCCTTCAGTTTGCCTCGTACACATTTGATGCCAGCATCACGGAAATGATTACGCCTCTCCTTGCTGGAGCCTGTGTCTGTATTCCACGTCAGCAGGATCTGACCAGTAATTTCGCTGGTGCTATTGCAGACATGAAAGTCAACTGGACTGTCTTGACACCGTCTTTCATTCAGACGATTAAGCCCGAAGAGGTTCCTTCCATAAAGACTTTGGTCGTAGCTGGAGAGGCCCCCTCTCAGCGCGACTTTGAAATGTGGTCGTCCAAGCTCGACATGATCAACGCATATGGACCCAGTGAATGCAGTGTTTGCTCTTCAGTCAAACAGGATGTCACTCCCAAATCTGACCCCTCCAACATTGGTCGCCCCTGCGGATGTGCCCTTTGGGTCACAGACGCTGAGAACCCTAACCACCTTCTACCTATTGGATGCATCGGTGAGCTTTTAATCGAGGGCCCAACTCTCGCCAGGTGTTATCTTGGAGAACCTGAAAAGACCAACGCTGCCTTCGTTAGTGGGCTTGAATGGGCCTCTCGAATGGGACGCAAGCCTGAGACTCGCTTTTATCGCAGTGGTGATCTCGTCCGCCTCAATTCAGATGGCACTTTCAGTATCCTGGGACGTAAGGATACACAGGTTAAGATCCATGGTCAGCGCATGGAATTGGGAGAAATTGAATACCAACTCTCTCGCTGCAATGAAATCCATCACTCCATGGTAATGGCCCCCAAAAAGGGCCCTCTGACCAACCGTTTAACTGCCATTCTCTCTCTCAAAGAGTACTCTGGTGCCATCACTTCCACGCCAGATACCAAACTTGAGCTTCTGGAACCGAACCTCAAATCGAAGGCCGATGCAGCCATTGCCCAAATCCGCGATGGTCTATTCAAGTCTCTCCCCAAGTACATGGTTCCTACTACTTGGATTGTTGTTCAAGCTATGCCTGCCATGGTTTCGGGTAAGCTACATCGCCCGGCCATCAAAGCGTGGATAGAGACACTTGACAATGATACATACAAGACCCTTGGTGGTTCAAGTGCTGGCGCAGCTGCCCTTGGCGCTCGCGAACGAATTGCCATGCAAATTAGTGAGAAGCTGAGTGATCTTCTAAGCTCTGCTCAAGAAGACGTACAAGTTGAAGACGTTCGCGGCAAGAACATAATCCCTGTCCAGTGCGGCCTTGACTCCATCACGGCTATTGCATTATCCAACTGGATTCGCAAGACGTACAACGTGGCCATTCCTCTTTCTGCCTTTCTCTCTACTGAGACCAGCATTCGAACTCTGGCTGGTCTTGCTGGAGAAGCCGTCGATGTTACTGAGATGGTAGAGGATGCTAAGAGCCAAGAGGTTACAACCACCGGCCTCGATCTCAGAAAGGAGATCCAAAAGTATGAAAGTAAACTTACCAACCTTGTCTTGCCTGATGCAAAGACCTCTTTACAGCGCCGCGCTCCTACATCAGTACTCCTGACAGGAGCAACTGGATTCCTCGGCAGTCAGCTTCTCAAAGAACTTGTCCAGAGATCTCAAGTCACAAGAGTCGTCTGTTTAGTACGTGCAGACAGCGACAAGCATGCAATGGACCGCGTCATTGAATCTGCAGAAAAGGGTCAATGGTGGAGGCCCAGGTTTTCTCACCGTCTTGAGGCCTGGAGCGGAGACCTGGCCCAGCCTCATCTCGGACTCGACGATTCCAAGTGGAGCCGCATTGCCTCCGATGCCAAGGATGGCATTGACGCCATTATTCATAACGGGGCCCTGGTTCACTGGCACATTGGCTACAACGAGAGCCGCGAGTCAAATGTCAACAGCACTGTGGATCTTTTGTCTGCCTGGGCCACCGGCCTTCGCCCAAGCAAGTTTATGTTCGTTACTGGTGGATACATGAGAGGTGCAAATGAAACCGACGAGGAGACTCTAGATATCTTGAGGGAAGGAGATGGCTACTCCCAATCCAAGTTCCTTTCCGAAATTCTCAGCAGACGTCAGGGTGAGCGATCTCGCCGCACTAGACCGGATATGCCTGCCCCAACAATCATCTCCCCCGGCCTTATTATCGGCGATGCTGTCCATGGAGTCTCTAACTTGGACGACTTCTTGTGGCGTGTAGTTGCTTCGGCCGTCCGCATCAATGGCTATAACGCCGAGGAAGGCGAAGACATTAACAACTGGCTTGTTGTAGCTGGTAGCGACCAGATTGCGGCTGCCACAGTGGATGCATGCCTCGAGGTCAACGCAAAGGATACCAAATCACTGCGATTTGTTGATGGAGTGCCTGTCAAGGACTTTTGGCAAATGATGAAGGACCAATGCGGTTTCCGACTTAGACCTCTGTCTGCCAAGCTTTGGATGAAACGGCTGGAAGAGGATATGGATCGTGAAGGCCCCAGCCACCCTCTGTTCCCTGTTTTCGATTTCCTCAACGCAAGAGGTGGAAACCTTGGAGCCCCACGATTTACTGACGGGAAACCGCTATTCTCGCAGAAGGATACTCTACTCCGTCTTCAGCGAAGTGTTGAATATCTCAAGAGTATTGGGTTCCTTGGAAAGCAAGGAAAAGGTGGTGCTGGTCCATTGGCTGGCTTTAAACGCACTGGTCTTAAATTGACCAAGACGTCTCTGTTCTAAAGTGAAAGCGAATAGTATCTATTATTTTCTTTGTATTGATTTTTTCAGATCTATATCAGTAGATAGGCTTTATACATCGTTATATTATCTCATCTGACATTTCTCACTATTGCGTGAACCTATTCCAAGACAACATTAATACCCGACTTCGTAAAACGGGAACAGCTCTGAACGATGACCAGTACGAACTTCTGAATAGTGAAATGGCTGAAGAGAACAGAGAAGTCGAAGTTGTGAAGTCTAACTGACCAAACATTCCAGAAAGAGTCACAATGCATATTCCTTTTTATCTTTGTGCTCAGTGTACTTTGGCGCAAGGCCTGTTTCTTAATAATTATTTACAATGGTTCTTGTGGAATTTCTACTCATTTAGCACCTAAAATGGGCAGCTTGAACTTCACTACAAAGGCAAGTTTTGTACATGTTGTGTTTTGTTGTGCTGCCCATAAATACGGGCGCATGTCTTAACGCGGCGGATTATAACTCCGATGAGTACTTTTAGCAGCGACTCCTCCGCGAATACTAGCTAAACGGAATAATTGAGCTGATTCTACTGACTTGTTCACTTTACACCACAAATATTTCGACAAAATAAAATGACATACGAAAGTAGAATGTATGTTTATGGCAATGCGCAGGCAAAGGCGGTTTTCTACACTTGCGGTCTTGGGACCGTATGTGACGCACGGGCCAAGGCTCGTGGTTCTATGTCTAGAATCTATAAGATGTTTTTGCCCCGCTGTAGCCTCTCAGAATTCGAAACAGATGTCATTGTTATATTTTAGGCTTCAAAAATATACATGCTGTATTATTGAAAGTGTAAGAGGTACTGTGTTAAACCTTTGTCAAAATGGAATAAGGTCCAAAATGAAGATGGGTCAAAACAGCGCAGAATCACTGGCTTAACTCAATGCACAAATACCAATAGCTCATCGTTTCAAATATTATGATTGAACCCCTATACAGTGTCATGTCCAACAATATCGAAGGAAAACTACTCAGACAGCAGAGGTTGGTCTAACGGGATACTTGCACGTAGCTAATCCAACTCCAACTGAATGATGGAAACAATTAGCTACCCTATGGATGATCCACACTAGTCAGTCGGTCGTGGAGCCATTGGACATGTTTGTTCGATGCCCAGTTAAAGTAACGTACACCATATTAGAATGTCTTAGATGGGTCAATTAAGATCTGCTTAGTTAACGAGCAGTGGGCTCTCCGCACCACATTCAGTGGGCTTAGCAATTTAGTGGCGCTAGCGGCAGCCTATAATATCAAGGCAAATGACCCGTAACAATGGTCAGGTCAGGTCAGTCAGCTCTTAGCGCTGTAGTCTCGAACTAGTAACACAGAACTAGACTCATTACTCATATTCACGTCTGCTGGTCACAAACGAACTGCCCCCTGCCTAAAGTTGAGACAATAAACAAACAATAAAATGACTCCGGTAACGGGCCAGCGGTAAAAAATTTGTCTTCTCTATCAGGTCATGCGCTATTCCAGGCACATTTAAACCGGCTCCCATCCATCCATTCCATGGATTAACCAACCCCTAAGTCTTTCATCTCCTGTCAACATTCTACTATTCATCCCACCTTACGAAGTAATCAAAATGCGTTTCGCAATCGTGAGTGTATTTTCTCTTGCTGTCTGGGTTTCCAGTGCTCAGAATACGGCGTCATGCACGGTCACCTATTCGCCGAGTCGTGGGGTTGAAAAGGAAGTCTGGCAATGTACGAGAGGGTGTAGCAAGGTTAAGAATATGGTCAAACCCGGTGTCCATTGTTCTCTGGATGCCAAGGTCGCATTGAGTTGTTCTTGTGCCACTGATGGATGCCGTGGTCTGGGTACCCAGCGGTTCACTTCATTCTGTAATCTTGTTGCATAATCTTGCTCCTCCCAAAATTATGCTGGTCATGTGAAGTACAATTCAAGTATCCACTTACTTATCTTACATGCATCCACAGGCGTTACTGATCAACGGACAATAGATACTCACAGTTGTTGTTGAAAGAATCCTCGGGAGCCCCTTCTTTTGGAAACTTGATGCCATTAAGATACGAGGCGTTTATGCGCATAGAAATGGTTAATCATTCACCCGTTACGTGGGATATTAAGGAGCGAGATTGATCTACTGTACTTGTCAAATCATGTATTGCACATTTCTAACTTCTGCAGGCTGCAAGTCTGCCGCTGGTCACCTGAAGTTATATTCGTGTGTTAGAGGCAGTTCAGCGAATGCAGTGAAAACAACAAGTCAATCGTTCATTTTTCTCTTCCTCAAATGAGTAATTGATAGATTCATATGATATAGTGCGAGGTCTTCTTATCATTTAAGTTTGACACCCATCAGGGATTCTTGTAAACTGGTCTGCTGAAGTCTTCACACTTTCAAGCACCTCGGCTCATGCCATCACTGTTTTATCAATAATCTTGTGGATTTTGTCGCCAGTAGTGTATTCGAACTCTGATGGTTTCTTTTTTTCTTTTTTAATAGCTGCCCCCCCATGCCAATTCGCGGGCCATTGATCTCTGGGCTTCTATGCATCGCCTTCAATCATAGGGGGCTCCTTCCTTGGTTGATCTTTAGTTGTCGGACTATCGATATGGCAAGACCGTTCCCCTGATGCCAAACTGCTCCGCTGATGACTAGCCGCCCAACAAACACATAGAAGGCATACGACGGAGCGAATTGGGTCGATAACAAGACAATGGAGATAACCACAAAGGCAATCTCCGGCTGGGATGTCTGGATTGGAGAACTTGTTTGGTGTGGCCATGTTTTATTGCGCAAAACTGGATGCACAAACCGGGCGATCTTCTATCTTCTTTTGGTCTTTCTTTTTTTTTTTTTTTCGCTGTCCAGATCGATGAATATGTTTAGTATTATTTGAGCGACTTCGGACGTTTGCAAACATCCAGGCCTGGTTGGAGGAAAGGTGGACATGCGACTGCAATTTATGATGGAAACTCGCGAGGCCCAGGTGTTTCGGCGAGATTCTAAGCATTGTGACGTCAACTCAATCGATCAACATCACGCCTGTAAGCATCTGTAACGCTACTTTGAACTACGTGCGGCTGAATGTCTGGTGTGATGCAGATCGGGTAGAGTGTCAGCCAATAATACTTTTTAGGTACTTTGGTAGGACTGTAGCATGTGAATTGCTGACACCAAAAAGTACTGACAACGAATCTTTGATTGGACTGCAAGACAACTATGACTGCCAAGTAAGTAGGTGATGCAAACCTACATAGTGGGTTGTATTCATGTTCAGTTAAAAAACAAGCAGGAGGCTGAACCGAGTGTTTCTAGGAGCGGACACCTGGGCCGGTAGCCCGTAGGCAGATATTACTACCGCTTATTGTCGCATCTTAGGATAACCTCGTAAATCTGAATAAATCTTTCTATTGATGAAAATTTATCGAGTGTCTGGAAAGAGGCATACCGAGCATATAGTTTCTCTTTTGCCCAATAAGAAGCAGATATGACCATCGCTCTCAGAAAATACAGGATCCCGTCAGGAACTTGTCAACTTGAGATTGACCTCCAATTTTAGCAACCATTACGGAGTTAAGGAGGGGGAGACAGACCTGCATCGTTTAAAGCAGTAAAAGTAGAGCACTAAGCCCACACTACCATCATAATAATTATCGATACCGGGAGGCTTATTCAATTTTTAATTTCAATTTTTAATGTATTTATTCCGTAATAAGGTTGTCGATTATTCACGTTAGATGTGTCCATTATAAATTATCTAATAAATAGCATTAGTCTATTTCTACCTACTGCAAGGGTTTGTTTAATAATGATTTTTAATTCTGCGAAATTAATCCTGTACACTTCATGAATAGCTCCGCTCTGCAAGACGCTTTGAGATATGGGAAACCATATCACACGCACTGGACTCATTCGGGTCATTTTTAGCTGGCTTTCTTTTTTCTTTTTTCTCTTTTTTTTAATCGAAAGCAAAAGTAAAATGATACTTGAAATGTTTATCCAAAGTATGTATAATGTGCTTAAGTAATATTCCTAATTCGGATGCCGGTCTCCCATCGGGCCATGTAGTTCACGATGGATTGAAATCCATGTGGTCGGAATTGCCATTTTCGTCGTTGAGCATTATTAGCGGAATGTGGGATGTTTTAGACCAAATGACGAGTGCCATCATGTCTAAGCCACGACGACTTGCTCGAGTATATAATCTAGCACTTGCCAGAC
Source organism: Calonectria multiphialidica (assembly GCA_020623665.1). Lineage (NCBI taxonomy): Eukaryota > Fungi > Ascomycota > Sordariomycetes > Hypocreales > Nectriaceae > Calonectria > Calonectria multiphialidica. The sequence goes on from JAHVYC010000116.1 coordinate 71,479, forward strand.
TGAATTTCCGTGTAGTGTCGGCTTCAGCTAAAGCATAAAACAAAGCAAAAAGACACTCTATCCTCCCTGTATTTCTTTGAACATTCCAAATTTTAAATTTAGAGCCTAGAAATATGGCCAACTTCGTCCAACTCGCCAAGGAACAGGGCATACAGTTGCCCGTGGTCCAACCGCCGACCAAGATTAACGCCAGTACTTATATTGTGACGGGTGCCAACTCAGGCCTGGGCTTTGAATGCACTAAAAAGCTCGTACATATGGGCGCCTCTCGTGTAATACTCGCCGTACGAGATCGTGAAAAGGGCAATGCCGCACTGGCAGCCATTCATGAGGCGACAGGCCGTAAGGATGTGGGTGAGGTGTGGGAACTTGATTTGGAATCGCTAGAATCAGTAGAGCGTTTTGGGGTACAGGTCAAAGAGTTAGATCGACTTGATGCCCTCATCGCCAACGCTGGCGTCGCCATGGCAAAGTGGAAAGCCAGCGATGGGCTGGAGCTAAGTGTCAAGGTGAACACTCTTAGCACATTCCTCATGGCCCTCCGCACACTTCCAAAACTTCGAGAATCGGCCCAAAAGTTCGCAATTCATACGAATCTCACTTTCGTTACGAGTGCAGAAGCCATGAGGCCAAATATGAAGGGCGGAGTGGAGCGCTTGGAGGGCAATATACTAGAAACCATTAGCAGAGAAGAGAATTTCGACATTAGGAAAACGTAAGTCCTTTTGTTACTTGTTGGAGATCAGCTACCTGATAACTCTTGTCCAGTTACGCCATGTCCAAGCTATTGCAGATCTACACAGTCAGACAACTGGCTTCTCTATTTCCGGTGTCCAAAACTGGTGTCATTATCAATATGACCAGTCCCGGTCTATGCACAACAGAACTGGATAGGAATGGCTCCCAAATACAAAGAATGATTATGGGAGGAATGAGAATGGTGCTGGCTCGATCGGCTGAACAGGGCAGCTGGATGCTTCTTCAAGCTGCCTTTGCTGGGGCAGAGGCGCATGGAAGGTACTGCGCAGAATGCGAGATCAAAGAGTGGGTTTTCCTTTTCATTTTATCTTGTTTTATGAGGCATATTTTTGACGCGTCTCTCAGCTACCGCGTTCCCACATGGATCTCGGATGCAGCCGGTGCTCACACGCAGAAGCGCGTCTGGGAAGAGCTGGTGAAACAGTTGAACATGGCCGGTCATAGTGTCGATCTTGAGTATGAATAAGCAACTTCGAGATAACCCATTCAGCGCCGGAGATTGACCGATAATGAATTCGTCTTATTCGCTGCCTTAAGTGAATTGATTGGCGTGTATACTACTTCCAAGAGTGGCAGAAAAAGCAGGCGATATATCTATATACACATCCATCCTGAGAAGACCTTGCCGTATGATTTCTATTTAAAGTGATATATTACTTGGGTCTCTAATGATGCTGAAGCTGCTGATAATGCGGCTGCGATTGTCTCCTTGCCACATACGACCATAGCTCTCAGAAAATACGGGATCCCGTCCGCTCTCCCATAGTCAAGCTGAGAAGCGGTGAATTAGTACTCGGGTCGGTGACGACCGGGGAATCCTCGCTGTTGTATGTTTTTTATAATTTTTGCCCTTGAGCAGGACCCACACAATATGGGCCTTTTCTTTTTGAACATCATGGCAACAGACTAGAATTCGAAGTCTTAAATGACGGAGGCTAATAGGAGTAGCCAGTATCTCCCAAAGGACTATCCATCTTAGACTTCGTAGTGATGTTATCGGCTATTGGCAACCCACCCGCAATGCACCTTGGTGTTGAATGATATTTATATGTTCTCTAATAAGAAAACTAACTCAAACGTGCAGCCACGTAATGCAACCAAAAGAAAATAAACACGGCCTGGAAGTCGTGGCCAGGAACGCATATATAGATGGAAAAGTTAGTGTTGATTGCACACCGGGTTGAATCAACTTCTCAATCTACAACGAGACAAGGTAACTAGCCCTTTGACTGTCCGTCAGAAGACTCCACGCTGGTCGATCACGTGGATCTGGCCAATGATAGAGAGTATGGTTTGGTGCATTATGTAAGGCACCCCACCAGGGTGGAGTCGTCTGACAGTCAAAGGGATTTTACTGATTCATCAAGAGTTTAGGCTGTAAAGAAGAGAGTGAGGGTATTTATTCTGATCTCGGTAGACATTCAGGGCTGAAGCTTGCTTTGAGGAGGAAGTTAGGAAATAGTGGGCCTTTTTCCATCGCATGTATTTTATTTCTATTTGTCTAGTTGCCATTATGCACTTCCTCCGTTCAAAGAGAGGTTGGCATAAGGGAGACATATTCATATTAAATCTAAGCAACTACCCTAGGGGTTTGATGTCGCATGTTTGGGATTTATTGAAACCGTCTCTTTTTTTTTGGTTTCGCAAAATGCGAGACAATTCTCGATTGTTGCATCTCCGCTCGCCGCGGAGAAGCGCCGGCGCAATGCTAACGTGATAGCTTGAAGGGCTCGTGACCAGTTTCCTGTCCCGCTCTTGCTGAGATTACTACCCCATGGCCCCGACGGCATCATCATCATGATGCAAAAGTTAAGAAAAAAATGACGGATCAAGCAAAAAACTGTAATATTCTTCCTTGCACAATCCATGATGCCACGGAAGCCTCAGTTCCACATCCCGCGTTGGACCACCCTTCACCGGATGTCGCCGTCTCGGGCGAGCTAGCGGCCCTTTCCAAGCCAGCATCCCTTGGCAGCAGCGCAGACGAGAATGTATCCCCTCCCCCTCCCCGGACGAAGAAGAACCGTCAATGGGGCAAGCGCGCCCAGGTGCGGTACGGCGATCTCGCAACCCAGCCGCCTATGTACACGGCTGGCAGGCCTTACGATCGGCCAGTGCTGTACTACGAGCCCCACGCCGAAATAATCGAGGCCGCCGACGAGGACTACGTGGACCGCCAGTACTTCTACTGTTACAGCTGCTCCCAGCGGTTCATCTGCGAGGACGACTGGCGCCTGCACCAAAACGTCCACGCCAGCTCGGTTCTTCCGCACGACTACTTCAGCGACACCTTTGCTCAAAATTACAACACATTTCCCCAGCAGTACGAAGACGAGGGAGACCAGTTTCGGCACGTCGGCATTGCCGAGCTTTTCACGTACGGCGTCACCATAGGGGTTGCGTTGTTCTTACTGTTTGCCGTGGTGCCCGGAGATTTGTCTTCAATTTAGCCGGATCGAACGCTGTCGTTTTTGGCTTGCATCGTTTTGCGTGTTTTTGGTTTCTTTTTACTCGATACCATAGATGCTCCCCATTTGCTCAAGTCGCATAGACAATGGTGAACGTGGCCAATGAGCGGGTACCTGTCATTTGCATTTTACATGGGTGGGCAGCGATCGAATTCAGATATCCTTTGACAATATCTTTTTTTTAGCTTAGCCATTTGATTTATTTTGCATAGTATGATGATCATCTTCAAATACATCCTGGGCCTCTGCTTGACGCGTTGTGAAGGATATGTGTCACTGTACCCATACCACCTTGGGCATGCACTAGCGACGCTCTAATCGCTCATCTACCGATTTGTGCGTCTCATGTCCTGCTCCCCACCGAGCCGAGCGAGGTTTTATCCATGACTCGCTGATCTCCATGGATAGGAAACAGTGACCTCATGGTGTGGTGTACAGATTCAGAAGACCTTGGATGTAATAAAGCCAAGGCCAATACGCACTATGATCGGAACCTCCACTTGTCATGGTAACCTTACAGTTTGGAATGCCTGAATAAATATACTCATATGAAAAAGAAAGAAATATTCCTATGCACATTCTAATTCTATACTGGCAACATTATAAATCTATGTAAATTTTGGTGCTGACGAGCAATATCGGAATCTAGGATCGGTACACAGCACACCCTAATGCTCTAAAAGTTCGTTTACCTCATACTCCTTCCTTGCATGAAAAAACCAAAGAGAGGTAATAATAACAATAATCAAAACCAAAATTCCGGATGCATAGTTCATTTGATCCGCATGAATAGGTATATAGTGAGGAAAGCAATAGAAAACAAGAGCAATCATACTCCATGTAAGCATGACAACATTTGCCACCAACCCGAGCCTGGGGTACCAGAAAGGCCCGTGGTTAAAGTTCTTCCGTCCTTGACTGAGAACTAGAACAACGGGAATACTGTAGTTCATGTACTGCAGTAATACAGCTGCTGATAGTAACGAACTAAAGGCCACCTCGGAGATAAGATAGAGATATCCGAGAGTCGCAATGCCCATAGCAGATGCAATCAGAGACCATACAGGGGTATAAAACGGTGCTGGAGCAATCCTCCTTAAATATTTATAGAAGGGGAGGCCAGATTCACGACTAAGAGTCCAAGCCAGACGAGATTGCCAAGTAAGCGCAGCCCACATTGAACCGAGAGTAGTCAGGAGGATAGCGACCAAAAGTCCGATAGAAACCGCGATGTTATTGGTGATCAAATAGACAATTGCAAGCATTGAGTAATTAGCAGGCCTGGCGGTATCAGGTAGATTGGCAATGACCGATAATATGATAAGAATTCCCGCTCCGAATGAACCCACAATGGTCCAGAGTAAAGCTTTTGGGAGATTTGTGGCAGGGGAGGGGATCTCCTCTGCTAGGTGAGTAATTGCATCGAGGCATAAAAAGGCCCAATTAATCCCACTTAGGCCAATGACAAAGGCAAGGCTGTCCGGCCATCCAGAACGATTAACGATGGTTTGAAACATATCCTTGATATCGGCTCGCTCGTTGGCCATTGCGAAGAGAGTAACAAAAATAGAGCCAACAGTAGCACAGCTTAAACAGAGCAGAAACTTTGAGATCTTTGGCAGTGTATGCTTGAAGCAAGCGCCAAAGAGCGCCATAATGTTAATAATTTGATAAACCATGAACGTCATGATCCTGCTATAGCGCAAGTCTGGACAAAAGATTTCAACAATGGAGAAAACTCCAAGGGCTACTGAGAGTGTAGATGCGGAGCCAGCAATCATGGCAGCAATCCAGCTCAGCATGGCCGTGAGGTATGACAAGAATCGCCGATAATGAGGAGGGGCCAGTCGGTTAACCCATATGTACTGTCCTCCAGGATGGGGCATAGCAGAGCATAGCTCGGCAAGAGTGATCGCCGTGCACAAACCGATTGCTGCCATCAAGATAAATCCCCAAAAGAGGAGAGGGGATCCTCCCATAGGTAGAATAGCACCTAGAGCGAGGAGAATTCCACTCGGCGAGTTGGTGGTCGAATAGCCAATGCCGAGCGCAGATAATGTCGTGAATTGCCTCTTGGCACGGGCGTCCTCGAGCACATCTTGAGTGCCGCCCGATTCACGAGTCCGGTTGTGCTTTTGGGATACAATAGTGACATTGTTGACGGCGTCGTAGGAATGTGCAGCATGATTTAACAGTGGCCGATCCATCTTATTTCCCAGCGTCGTGCAACGGTGCGCCAGCACAGCAGAAGACTGTTGGTTTTGTATGTGAGAAAGAAAAGAAAGGAAAGGAAATACGATCATACATTCCAGCGGGGTCAGAAAGCGCCAATTATCCAAACCAAAACAGAGGGGTCCGTTCCGAGGTGAGATTGTCTGGTGTATGTTCTAAAATAGTTCACCTATCCACTGGACCCGTACATTAGTATCCAGACCGCTCCATTTCGCCCAGCATGTAGGAATTTGCGACCTTGGGTTTCATATACTTTTGCCCCCAAGAAATGCACCTCCCGACACTCAGTCACTCTGTGGACCGCGTTTCTACGTCATGTCGCGTCTGTGCCGTGTCCAAGCCGCCCTTTATCTTTGCCGTGTCTCACTAGGCTGTATTCAGGGCATGTGTGTCTGTGCCATGTCCTATCAATGCCGAATCAGGGGATGCTCTACTCCAATCTCTTGCGCCCAAGCCGTGTTTCCTTTGCAATGCCCCACTGTGCTACATCTGGGCCGCGTCTCGCTTCGATGTGAGCCGTGTTCCGCTGTGTCTGAGCCTATCGGATCTGGGTCGCGCCCGACCATACCATGCCCTGCCATCTCGCATCTACAACATGTTCATACTGCCAGATTAAGAGGATGGCGTATATATTTGTCCTATTGTCTACAAATACAACGTGGTTTGGGTCGGCTAAATCTTCCCACTTCCGCTTTCATCAGTGGTAACAATGATTGGCACTTATGTCACAGTCTAGCCCCTGTCACAGAGCCGTTTTCCAGCGGCCCAGGGTCGCCACTCCGGAGCTGCAGCTAGCTATAGCGGCCCGCGCAACGGCGGCTGGCAATATCGTCCCCACCAAGCAAGGCCAATCATATGCGAGTTATTATAACCCTGTGGCAAAACACACCCCACGACAGGGCGCAATTGAGGCCAGAGCCCAAGTGTGTATTTCAAATAATGTTCTCTTAAGTTTCTTAGCATATTCTGCATTTCCTGCTTCGTACCCCTTGTAATAATTATGTCCATATCTGCCCTCAGCTCCTGATTATGGTACCATTCTCGCTATACACTCTCCTTGTTTTTTTTCTTCTTTTCCTGCCTATATGTTGTTAATTGCAATCGCAAGACCAACCCATCACAAAAGAACGCTGGAGGATATTTGCGAGTGTTGCTGTAGCATATTGTCACTACGACTGAAATTGCAGCAAGATTCTCACAAGGCTCGACAAATTAGGGTGTCATCGCGGTGACCGGGACGCAAGTGATGGGGGAAATAACCGCAACAAGGTCACTGTAAATACCAAAAAACAAATGCTGAAAAAATTTTCTCGAAAGAAGTACTAATTTCTCTTTCTTTCTTTCTAATTGTGAGATAGTGATAGGCGGTTTCAATCATGCGCTGGATGCAGTGCAAATTCGCACATCACTCACTCGATTGATGAGCTAGTTATTTGGCCTCAAACTTGTGACAGGGTCATGACACTTTCCACGTTGGCAGAAATCACCAGGGCCAACGAATACATATGCCATTGAACATTCGCAGCCTCTTTTTCAATCCGTGCAGCTGAATTCAGACTAGCCCTATAATATACGTGCAATGACTGTGATTAAAACTAAATAGTATCTATCACTTTTCATTTCCGCGCTTATGCATCATACCTATGAGGACACCCTACACGGGCAAACAGGACATGACTAGGTCGTTTCCTCCTTAGCCATAAGAGATGGATTCATGTCTATGGAATATAGCTTCTTACAGGCCGCTAATGTATGGCATTGACTTAGCATTGACTTAGCATCAATTAAGTCACACATCCCGGTTGAGCAAAATCCCAATTCCATAATCTGTAGATAAACAGCCCGGTACTATTAGTGGTTTGAGCAATACGCTAAGACGCTCGTGAAGTTGTCCGAAGAAATGGCGCCGTCAGGCCTCTTGTATTCAATTCATTATCAATCAATGGATGAATAACTTCGAAATCCATGCCATGGGATCCGCATTTTCATTGCCCATCTCTTTCTCACTAGCTATTTGAAGTTCCTGATCTGCAACTATTGATCAATAAAAATAAATAATGGCTCAGCTTACATTACTTACGCCTCTCCTCTAGTAACCTAGACATTTTCCACATGTACTCCACAGAACAATTGTCTAGTCCTGGTCCATTAATAATGGTGTTTCTTAGTGTCTCGTCTTTCCATGAAGCCCCAAATGGCTGGATTCCTCTAAGAGCTGCTTGGAAATGTGATAGAATATTTTTTGCTGAGTAAACAAAGTCCTGAATAGTTGAACTGAGAGGTTCAACACCCCCTAAAGGATCACCGCCCTATAGAGTATTAGATGATGTCCAATTCGTTTATTAAAACCCTTACCGATCTTTGGAGGCGCATTTTATAGTGTACCTGGACTTGATGGAGGGTTTCTAAACCGCTGAGTAAGACAAAACAAGACAAATACAGTTCATACCAGCTTTTTGTGCGTCTTTCATTGAATATAAGTTTTTTAAGCTTTTTAGTAATAACTTTCTTTTGGCTCATCATGAATCTGATAGCCATGGTGTTGATCTGAGAGTCCAGAGCAGCTGGTATCCGAGGAAGTCCATGGAATTTTGCTCGCTTATCATCGAAATATTCGAGATCTAATACATTGTCGCCGTCCAGGACCATTTTACGGCTCCTAAAATGGATATTAGCTCTAATTGTAAGAGCATTTGAAACAGGAGAATCCTTTAGAGACGATTATTATGTATATACCTTCTTATTATGGCATGCTAGATCCCATTACCTTGTGTTTATCTCCATGCCGAACTGCTTCCTGCATACTTGCAAGTAGAATTTCATCTCTACATTGTTGTATGAGGTCATCTAACAGATCGGACTTATTCTCAATAATGAATTGTTCCAATTTCGCAACACCCTCCTCTTGAGGTGCGGTCTGAGAAGAGATAAGCAGCATGATCAAAGGAGGTATAACTGATTGCCAGTCGGTTCGGAAAACGCGGAATTCCGATCATGGAGCGCTTACACAGGCAAAATGCGGAGATCTCGAAACCACTGTGCCGGACGGAGTTTGAAAAGACTCTTCCAAGACATCGTCTTCATTTGGAACGAATCTGCGGCATTCGAGTTGCAGACATGACTTCATCATCTTCTTCGAGTCGGCATATGGATATCGCAAGTTCACGCGTCGATGCATATTATCAACATCAACCCAACGGTAAGCCTTGAAATCAGACCTCTCTTTTCCGGTGCGCGAGTCCCCTGTGTGAAAGAGAATGATCCTATCCAATGATATGCGGAAACACGGTTGGTAATGTACCATGTTACATCTGCTGCATGGATCGCCTCCGTCGCACTGACCGAAACAAAGGGAAATTTTGATTAGCTCATTGCACCAGACTTGCAGGGGCCAACATACGCTTTCTTTATAAATCCGGCATCTTACGCAGGCTCTGCTCTGTCGCACTCGCTTTACTTTATCGCGGCTCGCCGCGCTGAAGGGTTTGCGCCGGTTTATTTTCGTTAGCGCAAAAGCAGGGGGGCCTTCGTCTTTAGGCTCAGAAGAAAGTCTCATATCTCGTAAGACTAGGTCATCTTCGCCGCACTCCGAATCTGATTCAAACGAGTAATTTGTAGGGCTAATTGGTTCTGGATCGTTTGATAAAGCAGTCGACATGATATTATTGGCTTCTTTAAACTGTTTAAGTGATGACGAGGAAGTCCTGGACACCACCGACCAACTACGTCGAGACCCTTTTCCCCAAGCATAAGAAAAGGATTCTTGTGCAAGAGATGATGTTACAGAGTCAGATTCAATGCTGGGAGTGTACTGTGAGATGCGATGTATTGGTAAGGTTGCTATATCTTCTGAAACTTCCAGGCTCAATTCGTTTTCGTCTAGAAACTCGTTTTGTGGGTCAGAAAATAAAGCTAAATTAACATTAGAAAGAAGAAAGCGTTCCAAGATTTCTGATGTAAGAGATGAAGGGGGTGATGTCGATTTCTCAGTCAACTTGGTCGGATTTATTCGACTTGGCATCATATTCACCATTGTTGACTCTATGGTAACTAAGAATTTATCTTGCGCCCGTTGGATAAATTCTTCTTTTCGCTTCGTGGGTGGAGGATAAGCATGGTGCTTGTGAAAATGGCGGACAAAGCAAGCTTTTGTCGTACTCGAGAAATGTTGATCTTTCGTTAATAGTATATTGATCGAGGCTGCACATTGGGCTGCATCAACCTGACGAAAGGTACCTGTGAAGATTAAGTTGCTGTTAGGAACAATATCGTTCTCAGCAGATGAGGAAACCCCAAGGAACCGTGATTCATCACTGATCATTCTACAAACAATCATCAAAAGAAGAACGGGAGATATTCCGAATCCAGGCGCATCATGGAGCCATATGTCTAAAGGGTCTTGAGCTAAGAAGGCCTGTTGCAACCGAGGCCATAAATAGCAGAAGAGATAGCTTGTATGGCACCACAAAGCTTCAGAATTCCATCTAAGGCTCCACTCGTTTATGGAAATTGGGTTGACAGTTCCAAATCGAACATCTTGAACATTTTCAGATTCAGTGGAAGGACTACTCAGTTCCAGCCACACCTTGCACCATGCCAGGCATGATGTTATCACCAGACATAGACTCGGGTCCAGTGCATCAAGAAGTTGATCAGGAATGAAGGTTCCATAATCGTAATGCGGTGAACTACATGATGTCATAAGGTGAATGCAGGATAGTTGCGATGGTTCAACAACAAGGGTCAAATCAGTACCGATACCGCCAGAAGCTCGTTTCGAACTTTCACCTTGACCTTCCAAGAGATATGATAGAGTCCAGAGGTCAAGGCAATTCTGACCACAGATTTGCGTCAAATACCCCTGGTGCATAAGTTCTTGGGATATCTTCAAATGTTTTTTGACTTCATCAGTCTTATCAGGATGATATGAGTATATTCTTGCAAGATGTCGATGGAATTGGAAAGATTCCTGTGGCGTCATTTCTGCCGTGACAGGCAAATGGGTCCCATTTTGGTCTGGGCAGAGAGGATCATAACTCTCTTGAAGCTCAGTTTCTAGCCTTACACGCGTTAATTTGCGTGTGCGCCGCGACCTGGCCATTCGTGCTAGCTCTAACGTTTTAGATCTTCGTATTGGAGCTGATGTTGTTGTCTCATTCCCATTGAATAGGCCATCTGTCATGTCAAATGCTCTGTCCGAAATGTAGCAGCAAGCAAAATATTGCGCAACGAGCCCATTGTTATGATCAAGGTCGCTGTCATAGTTAGGCCGTATTGAAGGGCAACTCTTGACTGAGACACCGTTTGATAAGTCTGGCTGTTGTTGTTGCAACATTGTCATATCAAGGCTCTCTACTGCAGAGCACCCAATTGAAGGTGGAGGAATTCCGACATCATCCTCAGTGTCTAATAAAAATTTGTATCGTTTTGTGGGACGGCTGAGATAAGTTGTTTCCACATTACCACGGGTTGAAAATGATTTTGTTTGGTCTTGTGATCCTCGGTTGTTGTGTGCATCCACGGGCCATCTCACATTCCTAGCCGAGATGTCTGCGCCTGCTAGTGCCTCACTGAGTACTTGGTCATCACAGCCAGATGTACCTGTGCAATCGGTCTCCCGAATTCTTTTTCTCGGTTTCTTTTGAAAGTTCCATCGTTTGATAGCTTTTGATAGCTGATCTGGGCTGACGGCATGGGTCAGCTTTCGCAAAAAGGTCCGACTCAATATACTCACGACAGGGTAAACCCTTGGGCCTGAAGGGACTTGATGACTTGAACACGATCGAGGTTTTCTTCAAGATACATTTTCCGTATTTGCTCCTTATAAAGGTCCATTTCTGCGTCCAGAATACGCTGAGCCGGGGGGGGCTTTTCCTGAACTAGAATGAACTTGGTGTCCCCTGACGCTAATGGGGCGCCCGCAGCCGCGTGATGCATCATTCTGAGAGAGAAACTGTGTTTACCAGAGTTTCTTTGTCGAGAAACAATGGTATTCAAAAACCTTCAATAGTATCACTTTCGTATGTACAAATGTTGGCGAGGAGAACCGGTGTGCGACAGAACTTGGGCCATGTCAAACAGGAAATGGAACAGAATATATGTGATAAAATCATGACTGATCCTGTCCATAATATATGCCTAATTAGTCCTCTGAGCCTCACGTAGTTCGCACCTCTGGGGCAATGAAAATATGACGAGGCAATCAGAGCTATGGTATGTACAATGTATCAAATTCTAGCTATCTTGGGATTCCGATTGGACCTTGTGGTCTCACTTAAATTCTCATCATTGGCTGCCATCAAGCCACACTCTCGTTTATTGGTAACACGTAAATACCGCAGCGCCTACCACACCTGAGCTATTCCTTTTATGGGAACTACAATTACTGCGGGGTACAACAGATTCATCCGCCAAGACGAAAAAAGCCGTCACCCAGCTCAACTAGCTCCACAATATGACGTTCTTCATCACCTGAAACATACCCGGCAAAGGGTATATCTCAGGCAACGGAAATTAATCTGATCGATCTAGGCCTATTGTGGGAATTCCTAGATGATTACCTCAGCATTGTAACCTTTTTGAATCTGCCTTGACAAACATTGTACTCGGCTGACCTTGATTCCGATTCAACGTAGCCAACCAATTCATAGGGCCCAGGTTCATCATTTTCTAGGCGCATGTCATCCGATACGATGGCTTGAGTGTAGAGGAAATTTTATTTGAGAGTATTTCGACCACTACATGAGCTAGTGACGGAGCAGAATTTTCCAGCATTTGTCCTGTTTAATGATTTTCTAAGGCTGTTCACAGATTTCCTCCATTGAAATGTGAAATTATACATCATTTCTATGTGGCTAGTCCCCTGGAGGGGTGACTCGAACCTGATATTGCAGCCGGGTCCACTACCAACCGATTTTGCTCTGGACCTACCCAGAACTAATGTCTGCACACACTGTTCCCAAGACAGCCCTTCTCATGTGCATAGTGTAGAATTCCATACGGGAGCATCATATATTTAATTATGTTGAGACGCGCAAAAACAATCCCGCGGCTGGTCAAATACAGGGCCCGGTATGATGAATGAAATCTCTGAAAACCCGACCTTGTTTATCAGCATCCTAGAACGACGACCATGTGGATGATAGATATACAAAGTGCAGTGATGTGCAAATATTTTTCTCAGGCGTATCCGTATATGGAACCTAGCTCAAAGTGTGTGTCAAGCAGCTTATCAACTAGCCTACCTCTAGGAGCTTGGGCCCTGGTGAACCTCAAGGCGCGCAATTATGGAAAATGGAGATTGAAGTCGTACTATTCAAAGCCTAAATTCGGATGCCTGAAGTTGAATTATTTTGAGGGGCCCCAAAACGAAGATTGATGTCGCACGACGTAAAAAGACAGGTGAAACGGTAAAGAAGTGAGTTTTATTGGCAGTATTTCTTTGGGATTTTCACGGATGCAACTTTCTTACTTGTTTCGTGTTGGGGGCTGTGGTTTATATTTCCAGTGGTGCCTACTGCGCCGAGGTCGGAGTGTTTATCCAATCATGAACATGCAGGCCTGCACTAGCTGGCTGCCTGGTTTCCCACAGCGCACTTGTTTAGTGAGTCAATGCACCCAAAAGAAGCCAAGTGTCAAATTAGCATAGCGACACGACAGGCCAAGTCTATGCATCAAGAAAAACAAGATTCTGGAATACCAATCACTAGAAGACTAATATTTGGCTTTTATTGCTGCCTCGGTGAACGTCTGGGAACTGATACTTCATCAATGCATTACTTTGCATTGCATTATTGGGTTGACCTCTTTCTGTTGAGGTGTTTGAAGCCGCCGCCACAATATTTCTCGACACTTCAAGTCAGAATCAAGGCCATTTTTGCGTCTCTACCAAGTAGCCATCGAAATGCGGACGTTGTACTTAGTGGTTATTCTTCTCTGCCACACTACTCTATGCCTATCAGCCAAAGTGGAAGAGGCTCAAAGTATTGGAATAGTATGCGCCTCTTACACTGACGAAACACAGAGTAATCGAGGCTAACGTAAGGATGGAAAGGAGTTTGGGGCAATGCACAATCGAGTCGCAACGTCGAGAGCCGACGGAGAAATTGACGTCCTCCCCACGGAACAGAGTAAAGACTCATTTTTCTTCGTTTGAGCAGCTGGTCCTGGATATAGATGTTTATACTAACCCATGAATAGCGAGTTTGTTTAGTCCATCGTATATTGCCTTTACTAAAGACGGGACGTTATTTGGCGAGGCAGCTAGGGTACACTCTAGCATCGACCCTAGTAACACAGTATTCGGGCTTAGGTAAGTTGCTAACCTTGATTCATTTTGGCGAAAATGAGACTGAGACTGCTTCAAGACACCTTATCGGGCGAGACTTTTCGGAAATTGAAACTGAAATCGAACATCTTCCATTCAAGGTCATCTCTAAATCAAACAAACCTGTTATTGAGATCGAATTAGAAGGACGCATCAGCTACTTTACCCCGGATGAACTATATAGCTTGATGTTGAAGCAAATCAAAACCACTGCAGAAGTGTACCTTGGAACCAATGTTTCGCAAGCAGTCATCACAGTTCCTACATCTTTCGGGGACGACCAGCTCCAGGCAACAAAAGACGCCGCTGTTCTCGCCGGTCTGAAGGTTCTTAGATTACTGAAGGAACCCGTGGCTGCTGGTGTTGCCTATGATCCAAAATCGGAAAATGACGAAGTGAGCTATTTCATTTGCAGCCTAGAAGACGACATGCTCAATCTCCACATCATTGACACCGACATTGGCGTGGTGGAGATACTCGCTACGGCTAATGATATCACCCTCAATGGAGATGTCAGTGATGTGGTGAGCGAGCTCCCCTCAAACGTGCCGAGGAATTATAATGATGATATTGGCGGGATTGGAAATCCAGACTTCAACTCCATGACCACCGAGGTTTTATTTAAGAGGGCCCTCCCATCAATTGAAAGAGTACTCAAGTTGTCAAATCTTGCGACAGCAGACATAGATCATTTAATCTTCGTGGGCAGCTCGAGTCATATGCCAACGTTTCAGCGGCTGCTTGAGGAGCACTTGGACGTCGAAGCCACGCGTCTTGTCGAGCCCGCTGATGTCCATGTTATTGGAGCTGCGATAATTGCTCGTGTCCTGTCTTCCGATGACGTAGGTTGTACTCTGGGGAGTGTGGATATTACCCAGCTGAGCCTTGGTATTGAGACAGCTGGGGGAATAATGAGGAGAATAATTCCCAAATACGCCGTGATCCCGATACTAAAAAGGGTACGCTTCACAACAGCAAATAGGAACCAAACCGGAGCAGCTGTCAAGATCTACCAAGGTGAACGAGCTCTGGCCAGGGATAATCTTTTCCTGGGCATGTTAGAGTTCAGCTTGCCGCCGACGCCTAGTGGCATTTCTGTCATCGAGGTTGAGTTCATGATTGACCCCAACTCTGAGCTGACAGTCACTGCTCGCGATTTGACAAATGGAAAGGAGGATAGTGCACCTATACCAGCAAGTCTATGGCGGGAGAACTATGGTATGGTGGAATTTCACATCATGCAGGGGGAAGAGTTCCATGAACAGGATGAAGCTCTCCGTCAACTCCTCCCGATGACAAATATGATTGCAGATTGTTAAATCTGTAGTGAATTTGTCAATACGGTGAACATATATTTTCCACTATGTATTTTCTTTTGACATCTAAATCACAGCAGGGAGTGATTTCACTATTGATTAAGAAAGACCCAAATCCATCAAATGAAATTCGTTATCTTGCTGCAGTTACTGACGATAAATCGGATTCTTTTCTTTTATCCAGCCCAGGCCCAATAGGCTAACCATCTTCCCTGAGAGACATCAGCGATAACAATTTGTGCAGGGATGATTTCCAGTCGTGCAGCTGTCAGCATATTGTAGACATGACATCTGGTCCCAGCAACTTATTCTACGCGTTCCTATCCAAAAGCCTCCCTTCCCATCTCATATCGTACAATGACTCGCTCTGTTAACTTTACCAAAATGGAAAATCGTCAAACTCCTCCTCCCAGTTCTCGTCAACATCACCCTCGAAAGATTGACACCACGTCTGCCATTCTGTTTTGGTCATCCTGGGCGAGGGGTAGTCTATTACCACCCCTTGTTCACTGAATTCCTCTTTCAACTTGACGAGGCGGTCCCAAGGATATCCGTCGCTTTTCTTCTTGGGTTTGCCAGGGCTATAGGAGACGAAGATTTCGCAATCGGGAACTTCTCTCTTGGCGGCCACATGCGCAAAGTTCCAGAGCCACTGTTCTTCCTTTTTCCCAAAGCTTGCCCAATCCACTAACCTGCCTCCGAAATACCATGAAAACTCCCTCAGATTGGGGGCCACAAGTTTGCTGGCGTCCTCGTCGGCGTGCTGTAGCTCTTCGTCCATATGGCGCCTGTCGAGGCTCAAGTTTTTCAGGGCAGTGAAATCGGACAGATCAAATATGCGCCCTCGATTCCACCGAGGAAAGTAGCTGATATCTAGCTCCACGAGTGTATCCTTGTGCTTCAGGAGCATTTCACGGAACATGGGCAGCTCGAAATGGTGTTCGCATTGGTGAGAATTGTGCACAGCTAATTTTGTCAATTGTCGGGGCCAGTCCAACATTTTACCCATTGCCAGATGGGATCCAACCCAATCCTTTACGTCCAGTTCAGTAATGTTGGAGCTGCCAAGAGGCTAGAGCTGTGTTAATGACGTATTGCAGATGATTGGGAAGAGACTGGCAGTAGAGTCGGTCACGTACCTCATTCTCCCAGGTTAGACCTTCCAGGTCGATGCCAGTAACATAGGAAACGTTTAGCTTCTTCAGCGAGGGCGTAAACTGTAGCAATGACATGAGGTGGCACATATTCATCTGCGCGAGATGATCACCACGCATCTCCAGATGCTGAAGATTTAGCATGTACGGCAAACTATTATAGAGGAGATTCAAATTTAAGACCGAGTTGTCGACAAAGGTTTGGTCATAGTTGTAAGGATCGGATGTGTTTTCAATGTCGAGATGTCGGACGTTGATTAGGTACGGCATAAACCGGGCCATAACCTGGTAGTGTCGCCGATCGCAGTCCGTTGAATAAAGGTTGAACCTCTGTATGGAATAGCCGAGAGATGGATTTTCATGAATGGTTCTTCGAAACAGCTCGATTTGGCTCAGCCTACCATGTAGCCGTATCTGGCTATAGAAAAGGGACTTCAGATGGTGAAGGAGACGTTTGCAGGTGTAGGAGGCAGACAGAGCTGACCTTCCCGGCCGCCAGTTGCCTCCCATACCATTTTGAGAATAGAATCGAGAATTTCATCTGGCAGATCCATGATGCCGGTTTGCTTGGTTTTTCCCACATGATGCTGAGCGGCACCACGATTGGCGTGGTGATAGCGGCCGGCCTGAGCGGCGGCTTCGAGATCAGTGCCGAGCGCATTGACAAGGGTTTTCCGAAGCTCAGCGGGTAATTGCTCAATCTGCACCCGCAAAGTTGGAAAGTCTTTCAGTATTAATGATGCCATTTTGGGATGATGCCATTTTGGGATGAAGAGAAGGTGTTTTGAGTGAAACTCAGTGTCAACGCTGGGTGTAAAAATGTGATGCGGTCTGTGTGGTTAATGAAGCGTGTCCTGATACGAGAGCGTTGACTGTGCAACAGGGTTTCCTCGGGTTTGCTTTTTCTCAGGGGCGCGCTGTTGACGTGTTATGTTTTTGAAAGATTTTCCAATTATATTTTATTTTTCAGGCAGTGATACATGAAGTGTGATACTGATTGGCCTTGATGAAGCCAAATATCGCCGCATTTGTCGCCACATTCATTTGAGCTTTGATGTGGTTATTTTTTGACGAATTGGTTGAATTGTCGCAGCCCGAGTGGAGATCAACTGGACCCCTGACAATCGCCAACCCAACCGCCACAGAAGTCATCCACGCCTGTAGTTACCCTATACCATTAAGGGAGACTGTATGCGTTGAATATATACCTCATTATCCTTCTTGAAGACCAGATATCCTATGATTATATTCCAGGACAAAGATGTCTTGCTCGTACATTATTATAAAAGTGTTAAAGGTAAATGCATGAACAAGGTCGTGGCGTCTTAGCAGGGTCAATTCAAGATGTGCAGAAAGACAAGTTAGACCTCCGAAACAAACATCTAGAGCTTGCCGAAACGCCTTTTAATCTGCAACAAGAGTCACAAGGACCCCGAGTAAAAAAGAATTATCAAACCCTCTCGCAATATCGACCACACAAACGCTATGTAGCGAACGAGAAGCTGGACATCCTCACCCAAGAGATCTGCCAAATGCCACTGGACCAAGTAGTGTCTCTGCCGCGACCACGACAAGAGGATATCCTTCCATATTTGCGAACATGCCAGATCTTCCGTTTTGCTGGGCACGGATACAAGGATACGAAGTCTCTCCTAAGCGGTTTGTTCCTAGAAGATGGAAAAAAGGGTGCGCTTCCTGCCGTCATATTTTTGGGCAAATATCAAAAGTATCATCCATCTCTGGTTTTCTATTGGGCTTTCTGCCTCAGCCACCCACCATCCCGGAAGAGGCATGCACCTCCTCGCTCCCACGCGCGCACGCGCGCATTCGCGGAGTAGCGCCCCGGCCCCCAGTTAGCCGTGGTCTGTTCGTCCTGTGGGAAATAGTTATCGCATGCCTTTACGCTTCCCTGTCCAGTCTATGTATAGCTTTGCGATTAATTTAGTGCGGCAGAACTGGTTGTCCCGTGGCACATCAGACTGCGGGATGACCACAGAATAGGGGTTAGTGAATTGTTAGTCATAGCGCTAACCACCCGTGTCTCTCTTGATCCCGTGTTTTAGAACCAAGAAAATCGGTTCTTAACATGGATCTGTCTATTTTCCCTTGACTCAACACTGATTCATTGGGGGGTGGTCTAATTCAGAACCACTGACTAGTTCTCTTCGGTTCAGCAGGTGACGTAGAGTATCTACTATGTGACCAATGTGGACACTACGTTTCAAAGTTACGGTGAATTCGAGCAAGTTGTTTAGGAACCGGCTCCACACTGCGGAACCTTGCTAATGTATGTCTTAGTTCAGCTAGCATAAGGCCGATACTCTTTTACTGCTGCTAGCTTCCTGTTGTTGATATAAAGTCGGTGTCCCTTACAACATGGAGATTCTAGTAATTACCAATTCTGAAATCTTTCCCTTCATAATGCAAGCTTACCAATTTCTACTCCTTGGTCTCATTGCTGTACTAGCACAATGCAGTATCCTGGTGGATCTTGACAATAAGCGTGAACTTGATGCAAAGCGCGCAGAGCTCTTCAATCCCAACTCCCAGAGTGGCTGGGTACTTTTGAATTATGTCGAAACATCCAATGAACCTCCACGCACTGTGCACTTCGCCGCATCTGGTGAAGATTTTGAGGGGCTGGGTCCACAATTCTACGACGACCAGGTTCAATATGCTTTACTCCGGATTTCTACATCAACGGGGGCTCGAGATATCTTTATAACCTGGATCGGACCGGGTGTTGATGCTGCCAGGAAGGCAGAGGAAACTGCGTTAACCGTTGAAGCACAGAGCTTCTTGGAACCTTTCGACTCTGCCATTATAGCTCTTAACCGGGATCATTTCACTGAAGAGAAGTAGGAATCCTATTCCTTCTTCCCCACTTCAATGCTAATACTATTTAGTGTTCTTGATCGTTCTGACCCCCTCTCTGGCAGTCATGTTATTGATTAAATACGAGCAACTAGCTTACAACCTGGTCGCGGATTTACTTGCTCAGTTCCAGTGTGCCGCGCATAACGCTGGCCACATAACCCAGGTACCAGCGACCGGGTGGTCTAGGGGAGTTGCATTAGACGCATCCCCTGCCACCTCAAAAACGCGATCAAGGTCATCCTCCTGGTCATTCTAGGTAGATCTTTCAACAAGCACAATGCATAGGCTGTCCAAACAAGTGGCCTTGATTGGGTGTTGAGAAACACAATATCGACTGCATTTGCCAAAGCATTCCTCGCATCATACGGGTCTTGTGGCGCGTCTTATTATATCACCGTAAAATGAAATATCCTTATTAAGAGAGCAAGGTAATAATAATTTAGTTTCATTCTATCGAAGCAGCCAGCAAGCTTTTAATATCGCCACCGTTCTCAAGTAATAAGCTGATAAGATTTTCATCTTCCATATATGAGGCAGCCTGTAGTGCGGTGCCGTAGTAGCCGCCCCGTACATTGATATCGGCACCTTCCTCGATGAGGAGCCATGCAATGGCACCACTGAATGATCGGTTCCAAGCTGCTTGTAGCGCATTGCCATACTTGCCGCCATGGGCATTGATATTGGCACCTTTCTCAAGCAGCAGCCTTATAATAGCTTCATTTCCGCTATACGAGGCAGCCTGCAGTGCATTGCCATATAAACCTCCCTTTGTGTTAATATCAATCTGCTTCTCAAACAGGAGAACCTTGACTAAACTTTCATAGCCTTCAAATGAGAACAGGTAGAGAGAACCTTCGTCAATATCGACTTTCCGATCAGAAGCCCGTAGCTCAAATCTAGTGGCAGGCATATCGACTTTCCGAGTAGATGGCTGTAGCTCAAGTCCACAGGCGTCCATAATTATCTTCCACTGTAGAAACATCGTCTTAAGTCTTTACAGCACCTGATTAATGAACCCCTGGCAGCTGGAAGAGTCGTGAGATTTGGTAAATAGCTTCCACCTCTTCGAGCTTTTATTTTGTATTCTCCCTGACAATGCCTTATCGGCATGGTCGAACACGTAGGTCAAAGCATAATTTAGGAAGGGATAATTATTTATCGAATCCTTGCCCTGATTCTTATTGATACCCTTGATGTCTATCTGCTCGATATATGACCAACAGCACGTCCACAATTGGCTATGGCTTTCGCTGATGGGGTCTGGCTGGAGCGTTGGGACCAATGTCTACAGCCTTTTGTTTCGAAGAAGGAAGTCCTTCACGGATAGATGTATGAACTGCACGAATTTTGTTCCCTTTCGTATCTCTATCAGACCGTTGAACGAGCTAGTTATGCGCCTCTCAATGATGTCGGAAGTAGGAAGAGACACCTCTACTGTAGCGATGTAGAGTTCTTCAGGGCTCAGCGGTCGCGCGCAAAGTAATACCCATTGGAGCATAAGTATCATCTCGTCCTTGATTGGGCCTTCCTTTCTCAAAAGTGATGTAAATAATGCTTCGAGGCTATCCAGAACTTCCTCAAGAGCGTTCTGCATGGCCTCAATCCGGCCCTCGTCATAGGCTTTGTTCAATAGTGAAACCACCAGAACAACCCATAGAAAAATTCCATTGGCTTTATCCAGTAACTTCGTCTTAATTTCGTAGTCCAGTATTCTTAACCTTTCGTTGACATAAGCAGCAATATCTGCTCGATGGTTCTCATGCTTCTCTATAGTTAACTCAAGAGTCCTCTTCATACTGATACTAGGATAATGACGACTAGAGAGGCAAATCCTCACTACAGCTCCGGCCGCTATACCAGTAGCACTAAGAGATTCAAGAAAATTAACAACATCTCTCACATCTTTCTCGTTACACTCATCTAATGCATCGATAAGAAAAAGGAGAGGTGTTAATTTAAATTTCCTGATGACTGATGTCACAAATTTCATTAGTTGTGACTGCTTCCACGTCCAATCCTCATTGTTATATGTCCTTTGCATGTTCCGGAACATAGGGACGAAAGATTCGTATAATATTGCGTCCTTATTGATCAGTTGGTATACGATCGACTGCCAAAGGCCTTGAGGGGTCTTCTTGAGGATGTCGCCCCGGGCGTTGAAGAAATAGGCTACAATCAGATGGTCGTGGAAGATGTCTTCGTAATAGCGCACAGCATGCTTCATCAAGGTCAACTTTCCTACTCCCGGTTTACCCTTAGTCCAAAGCACACCATTATGGGCCGGTAGGTCAACGCGATCCCGCCACTTCTCGAACTAGGCGGTGCTGAACAGCCAGTCGCATGTATCTGGGTGGGCATCGGCTATACCGTCACGCCAAGCTTCCATATTCGGGTAAATCAGAGACTGGAGACAGGCTTTGCTGGTCCATTAGCTGCGTTCTAGTAACTGCACTCTATAACAGGGATACGAGTCCGAGTGGCAAAAATAGAGACAGGTGGTACCGACCTTCTTTTTCCCTTCGAAGGACTTCGGCCTCAGTAAGCTGCGAAGGAGCAAAATTGTTCGTGATTGTGCTCCCGCCGGATGCATACAAGCCGGCAATTACGTTTTGGCCTGTAATTGGCCCTTGAAGATTGGAACTTGCCATGGAAGTAGTGGGTGCGAGCGCCACAAGTCCTTGTGACCATATGTGGATGTTCTGTCTGGTTGGAGATTCTCAGTCTACATGCCTAGTGCGTCTGCGGCTGAGAGAGGGGCTTAGGATGGAGAGACAAATTATGACGCAGCTGCAAGAATTAATCAAATTGTCAGCCGATCCGCAGCCCGTGGCCTGTCTGGTGGGGGGGATTCTGCCAGGATTCCACTTCGGGACATGGTACTGAATGGTGGGCTTGGCAGCGCATCATGAACTTGGCAAGCTCGCATGTGTTTATTCCATGCTAAAATAAACGAATCAACTTCATCAGCAGGTTGAAAGCATGGCAAAAAACAGTATCAGCCTCGTTTCCGGCAGGCAAGAAGACCCGGATGAATTTGGTTGCGAATTTACTCCCTGCTTCAAATCATTGAAGGACAGATGACGAGTATTGCAATCCTCTACCAACAGACACGGCAGACTACTGATCTTGACACGACGTATGCAAAAGGATTATTAAGCGTGCAAACAATTCAATTCCTCTGCCTCGATCTCCCTCGGCGGACCCCAGCCTTGCGAAACCCACCAGCAAAAAGACAACCCCCACCAACATCAATTATACCCATCTCCTCAAAATCAGCCGGTCGAAGAGGGCAACCAGCAACCTCACTGATATAATTTTCATGATGCAAAACATTGATCAGGGTGTTTATTGTGTTGTACCTCCTCGGCCATTGTCAAATGCTGATGCCTTCAGATAACGCATATTGCGGGCTCCCACGCCCCAACGCTTGCACGGTTATAACCTACTTTGTGT
This sequence comes from Calonectria multiphialidica, assembly GCA_020623665.1. Taxonomy (NCBI): domain Eukaryota; kingdom Fungi; phylum Ascomycota; class Sordariomycetes; order Hypocreales; family Nectriaceae; genus Calonectria; species Calonectria multiphialidica. The sequence continues at coordinate 94,064 of JAHVYC010000116.1, forward strand.
GTACCTATATATCACCAACTCTTATTATATTGATAAGTAACGTCTACTCAAAAATTCAATCCCATCGCGCTATCTGAAACATATAATCAGTATGTTTGATCCTAACAGCATAACAATAAATCAACGGGATTTTCCAAATGGGACATTGGTCCGCCCCAGATGCGTGTTGCAAAATACCATTCACGCGTTTAGCGCGCTCCTTGCCTATCTCCAATGAATATTCCCATTCGCGAATGACCATATTGACAGCTATGCCTTGAAGTCTCCTTGGGTCCTCCTCAGCTTCGGTGGGGAATTGAACTGCAGACAGTTTCACAATCAATTGGTTAGGGTTTGTGGGGTAAAGGGAGATGTGAGGCCAGCGAAAGGCTAAGAAAAATAAAACAAAAACCCCAATCAACTGGGCTAAAACATATTTTTATGAAAGCCACCAAGCCTGTATATTCAAGCGTTTGAAGCCTCAAAAATGGGCTAATGATTATGAAGTTTACGGCAAAGCTGCTTGGCCCTGTTGTGTTGTGTTGCGGGTAAGTTGACCTTAGTCCCATGCAATGATTCAATTCAGTAGGATGGCGCGCGGTTTGGCCTGGAATAGAATTGCCACCAGCCATTAAGGTGATGGCCTTAAATACTCTGGAGAATGAGATGTGACTATTTTCTAAGTGGAGATCCAAACTCAACTTCATGTTGTATCTGCTAAAGTAAGGTCATCCAGGGACCCAAGGAGATAAATAGCGCCTTGCCCACGGCCACCGCCGTTACATGAGAGCATGTGGACCAATACAGCCGTCCTTGTCCAAAAGGACAGCAATACCAAAAGCACACCACCCGTTGCGGGGCAATTCCAAAAGTACACAAGGCCGTGGCGTTGCATCCGATTCTTCGTTGGTTGGGCCGGTTTCACCTGCAGAGCGTGTCCCACTACGATTGGGCAACCTATGCATTGTTGCACATTGTGTCAGCATGGCTTGAAAACGAGGCAACCAGGTTTGGTTCGCCCAGGCAATTGAAATGGCGTCGCTTGGGGCTTAAAACCCGGCTCCAAGCCAAACAGCAGCCCGCTTCCAAACATCCGAACTCGTCAAGTCTACTCCCTCAGATGCGTCTATACTCATTCCGAAGACATCGAGTTATTTTGTCACTTTCTCTGAGCGATCTCATTGTTTCGTACCGGCACTTTTCTCATAATGCCTCTCAATTGGGCCGTCCTATACCCAGATGCAGTCAAGTTCTACCTAGACGAAGAAAAATCTGCACAATGCACCGTCGACCTTCTAAACCGTAAATATGATATCTCAATGACGCAGGTCACCAAGTACGGTTTCAAATCCATGTACTAATAATATATCAGTACTCGACAGCTCAAGCACAAATTTCGCGGAAGAAAAAAACTACGAGCAAATGAATGGGTACTTTTAGGTCGCGAAATAGCCAAACGCGACGCTGAAGGACGGCGATCTGCGGTCTATCTCCACGGTCGTCTTCAAGATCCACAGAGGATTCAGAAGGAAATATATCGTTACAAGAATCACAAAGACTTGGACATTTCTGGGATTGGTTCGTCTTCAAGACCGAGAATACCTCTGAATGTCTTGCTGATCCTTGGCTAGACTGGGGCATTGACACTGTTGGCCAGCATCGAATCGAAATTCGAACGTTCACCAGCAATGTAACGACCCCACTACATCGAGACATATCTCGATCCCCAGAACATGTGGAACAGCAAACGATCCTGACTGCCGAGTCCGTGGTTGAAATAGCAGAAGGAAAATTCATACCCGATGTCGATATCGAGATGATCACTCGGGACCTTGTCTTTAGCACACCGAAAATGCCAAGTCCAGCACTTCTCACAACTTCAGACCCGCCGTCCATCTCGAGCCATGACCTAGACAGGATTCCCGGCACCCAGTCACCGCTGGTGGCTCTGCGTGCAACCAGCAATGAATGGAATTTGGGCAACGGGGGGTTTCTACAGGACCAAGCACTCATTTCACACAACACCCCTGTTTTACCAGTCGACAATTCCATTCAGTGGATCACATCACAGTCAGTATTTGACCTGTTTTGTGATAAGAAGCCGGGTTACCCTTTATTTTGGGATTCCGAAGGTGAGCACAGTCGTTTTCTGAGTAATTATGGGCATTTTCTAAGTCGTCCAGACACGACCTGCATTTTGTCTGGTCTTCACAATCTAGGGGATGCTTCTGGAAATGGCCAACAACAGATCTTTCAGTCTATGGGGGTTCATACCAGGCCCTCAAGGCGAGAAAGTCGATGGCTTTCTTCCCACTTGACTACCGTTGATCAAAGACTCAAGGTGTTGCAACAAATTGCAGACCAGGTCGAAGGGATTCTTGGCACAAATAGAGTTGAAGATATCAGTCAATTAGATTTCGGTAAGATCGGCAGTCAATTCGCGGAATTGGCTTTTATCGTTATGACATATTTGGCCTCTAATAACCTAATCGATCATTTTGAGGTTGAAAGATTTCTCATCTCAGCAGCTGAGAATAAATTCACAAACCATCTTGTGGCATATTTGCGGAAAGGAGAGAAAAGTTCAATCCCGCTGCAAGTCAAAACTTTACAGGCGCTATCCATCAGGACCAGTGATATTTTGAGATTATCAGGGTTCAAGTCCAATCTCTGGGACCTTTACCCCTTAGAATGCCTCAGCCTACTTTCTGTCATTGATGAAAGGCTTATTTCAGGCACATTGGGTGGACAAATATTGAGCAGTATTTCTCCGATAACGCATTTCGAAGCGGCGAGAATTTTGATCCAAGCAAATGCATACCTGGACTCAGATACCTATAGAGACCTTCTGGATCATGCTGCTGGTAGAGGTGACTCAGATATGCTCGAATTCATGCTTCAAACAAGAGATCGGGCTTCCTTACGACCTGACGAGTGCCTCTCTGACCTTGGCCAAGAAGCTTTGGAGAGTGCAGTAGGAACATGCAATATTGACTGCGTTGAGATTTTGGTCAACGCAGGGGTTGCAGTGAGGATCAATTATTTGGTTCACGGGGAGAGCATACTCGCGTACGCAAAGAAAAACTCATCCGAAATACATGCGCTGCTCCGATTGCACCTGGTACATGATGAAGAATCAGAAATCTGGCAACTGGTAGAGGCAGCTGGAAGAGGTAACCGAGCGTTGGCAATGTTTCTTGTGGGAAAGGACATGGCGCAGGGCATGGCTATGACATTCGAGAGTGCACTGTGGCATGCGGTAAAATGGCAGAAGCATTCGGCCGTTAGAACTTTTCTAATGCGTGGTGTGGATGCCAATGCCGAGAAGTATTGTACGAGTCGGGACATGGCAAGCGCTGGGTCGGACAGCGACGGGTCGGACAGCTACGGGGTATGCCGCCATCCTTTGGAATTGGCCATTATGAACGAAGATGCAGACATGGTCTTTCTGCTGGTCAAGGGTGGGGCCCAGCTCAAATGGTGGCGACTCAAGAACCCTCGGCCTATTTATCCGACGACGTTGGTCGCATTAGCCCAAGCAGGCCATGACATGTCGGAAATTGGCGCTTCTGTTCTCGAATCATTGTTACTAAAAAATGATGAAATATCTCTGTATCAGTTGAGCATATTCCTGGATGCAGGATGCCCGCTCAACGAGTACGGCCCAGTGGGGCGGAGAGCCGCCATTCAAACTAGTTGCGCACAAACGGAACTCCACATCGTGCAATTTCTCGTTGATAGAGGAGCCGACATCCACCTCCCCGCTCACAATTCGGGGGGACGAACTGCCCTCCAAGCTGCAGCCGAAGAGGGCAACTCTGAGATAATCGACTTTTTGCTCGAGGCCGGCGCCGACATTCACGCAGCACCAGCGAGAGAGGATGGCCTCACTGTCTTGGAAGCGACAGCAAAGAATCTCTCAAGACAAGATGGAGAGAGGAGTATTAGGGAGTCCGTGGCAAGTTTTAACAAATTGCTTGCTTTCGGAGCCCCAGTAAACCGCGCAGGTGGTGGCAGTGGCAGCCTTCTTCACTGGCTGGCTCTTAGACCCACAACCGAATGCTTGAAAGCGGCTCTTAACGCGGACACCAAAGTCGACGACCAATTTAAGAAAGTTTTCCCTCGTGAATTTGAGAGGATGCCTGCTGTCCCAATGACTGCGTTGCAGGTGGCTTCAAATACCCTGAATTTGGAAGCAATGGTGCTCCTCATCAAGAACGGAGCTGACGTCAACGCACCTGCCAGCTCTAGTCGAGGACTCACTGCGCTCCAGGCCACTGTGGCAGAAAACATGTACTACCCACGAAATGATTCTGAATCCTCCTGGGGTGTTAAGTTCAAGGCGATCAATATTTTGCTCCAATATAAAGCGGACATAAATGCGGCCCCGGCTGATGAATACGGTCGAACAGCTCTGCAATCCGCTTGTTCCCATTCCCACCCCAACCTTGACTTGGTAAAGCTACTACTGGAAAAAGGTGCCAGTGCCAACGCGGCACCTGCGAGCGCTGGCGGCGTCACTGCACTGCAGGCGGCTTCTATTACAGGCGACAGTCAGATCGTGAGGTTGCTTCTTGATCGTGGGGCTGACGTGAACCAAGATGCAGCAGCAGAGGAGGGCAGGACCGCCGTTGAAGGAGCAGCAGAATATGGAAGATCGGATATTGTACGACTTCTTCTTAACAGCGGCGCTCAGCCGGATAGAGCGACCGCCTTTGGCAAGGCCATCGAACTTGCTAAAAAGAACAATCACCTTTATATTTCAGACTTTCTGGAACAGCACCAGAAGGCCTGCGGTTTGCAGCCGGGATTGGTGGAGGGGACTGTGACTGATGGACACGGGATCTGGATGAGTGAGATGCAGTAGTGAATTGCCACCAATAGCGTCAATATTGAGAGTCGGAGATCCAGAATTGACTTGGATACGTTGGAGCCTGCAATAGATTACTTGGAACCTCGCTAAGTGATACTTGAATAGTCCAGTTCAAATATAGAACTAAAAACCCCCGGTTTGCAAAACACGTTACCTTCTCAAAACTACCTGATGGAGCTCAATTCCATTCAAGGAATCATGTGAATCAACACAAAATCACGTTTCGCCAGCCTTGATGAAGTGGACGATGCATTCATGAAAGCTTTGTCCCCTTTGTGTCATTTGTGGACAAGGACCGTCATCTTGAAACTGACAACACGGAGAAAAAGATGACAGGCGCTCCCATTGCAATGCCTTAGCTCGAGCCGATTGGCCAAGGCCAGCCCTAGTAAATTTGACATTATGCAAGTCATGGAAATCCAAAAGGCAATTGAACTATCGATATACCTTTATTCAAAATCTGCACTGGGGATTGGTTACCAACGACCTTTTTGCGGGCACGGAAGAAACGGAGAGTGGTTCCCTCAAAACCTTGGCCACGCCTGGAGTTTCCAGAAATCCGTTGACTTCGCGTTTGATTGGACGCCCAAGTTTGAATAGCTGGGGTGTGCACCCCCGCAAAAGCCTAGTCTTATCCACCTTGTTTCATACGCGGCCAGCTTTAGCTTTTACCGCTGAATCATTGCTTTCAAATAAAGTAGTTGCACCTTCTTTGGTGGTAGAACACATCCCGAAGAGGCATTCTCTGCCGTGATTCTACGTGATCAAAATGAATTGCCTGGAAGAGCCTCTGGCTGGGTTTTGTTATAAACGCCCCCCAGTTCTGCAGACTCTTTGAAACAAGCGCTCGCGGGCGCACATAACGTCTTTCCGATGCAATGGATCTTAATGCGCCCGCGCTTACACCTCCAGACGGCGTGACTCCAAATCTTGACAACCCCAGTAATCGCAATGGGGTTGCATTGTTTGCAATAATCTCTTCCGCAACTGTAACTTCTCTTTGCTTCCTCCTCCGCATGTATGGCAGAGTAATTTTGGTCAGAAAGTTTCAAGTCGAGGAAGGTATGTTGAGGATTCCCCCCTTTAAATCCCGTCACATCTATTTCAGTTCACCAAAATTAATTTCCACACAGTCCTTGCAACCGTCGCCTATGTACGCCATTAATCATGATGCCGGTTCTCCAACTTGACTAATCATCTCGCCAAGGCTTGCTTTTGGGGGAGTGCTTATGCGACGATTCAATTCCTCAATGAGCCAGGTTACTTTGTGCATCAGTGGGATACCAGGATTCGAGACCTATCATCGATCCAATATGTAAGCTAGCTCATCCCAAGATTCTGCAAGCGCTCGCAAATAACTGGCATTAGTGGATTCTTATTTTCGGTGTCTTTTTCGCTCTGGTTCAGCCTCTCGTCAAAACAGCCATTCTGGTAGAATGGTGTCGAATATTTGTTCCTGTCGGTAATCGGAGGAAGGATGCCTTCTTTTGGATATGCGTCGTTATCATTATTGTCCAGGTTTTCGCAAGTATTGTGATCATCGTGGCTCTGAATGTACAGCACAAGTCGCAAAAAAGCATCTCCTATTTCAACTTGGGGGAAGAAGCCTGGAATTCATACGTCGTACAAGTGGTAGTGGCAGCTATTCATCTTGTGAGCGATGTCGTGATATTCTTCCTGCCCCAGCCGAAAATCTGGACGCTCAAGATGAGCAGGAAGAAGCGACTTGGAGTTTCTATCATTTTTGGTCTCGGATTAGTGTAGGTTCCCCCTATGCCTTGAAGAGTGGTTTTGTCCAACACCAAATCTAACACTACACAGCGCCTGCGTTTCTGCAGCCTCCAGGTTGGCTGTTACAGTCGTCCACAAAGACTCCAAGGATTCTACATACAACCTCGGACCGCTGGTATTCTGGGGACTATCAGAGATGGCATGCGGATTTTTCATCCTTTGCATTCCCTGCGGCTCTAGAATTCTCAAGGAAACTGGGGTTCTACGGAGGATCAAAAGGACCTTGGGCATGAAGACGATCACCACCTCGTCTCGCCCCACCGCCGATGCCTACGCCAATAATACGAATGCGACCAAGAGCAACACCCGGTCAACAGTCATCAACCGACCCTATTCCAAATTAACCGAAGATGGCATTGTGTTGGCACAGCTGACCAGCATGGAGTCTCAGGAACGCCTCCGAGATTCGGTACAGGGGGTCATAGTGACTCGCACCACGAATGTCTCGACTGAAAGGGACGATCAACTTCATCCAGAATATGGGGACAGTCGTGCTTACGTCAATTCACTGCAAACGTGGCGTAGTACATGAATTTTACGACCGTTCAAGGTGCACCTCAGCACATTTTAATTATCATCAAAAAAGCGGCCGAATAGCTTGACTAAGCAGCTCATATGTAGGGGCAAGCTAGATTTAAGAATTTACGAGGATAAAAATAATTTTCTACTTTTTATTAAATGCCGATCTGTGCCCCGCTGAATCGTCATACTTGCGGTGCTATTTGATTCCGATCGACATCATTTAGCTTTCAGATAGACCTGACAGAGTTTTAGTTGACAAGCATATCTGTCAGGCTCCATTAGGCGAGGTTTCACAATCGTTGTTAGATGAAGGTAGGCCCCGGGGCTTATTCATCGCTTCATTTTTTTTCCCCATAAGACTGTCCTCCCTGAAAGAAATAAAAGTAGTAAGGATCAAGGTGACGTTGACATGGCGTGCAAGGGCTTAAATGTCCGTCCATCTAGTCGTGTGTTGCCTTTATTTATCAAACAATTGTTGAATAATCCAAGAGGTTTGATCATAATGAGACTGACGAGTCGCCTGGTGAGGTGTAGGACAAATATGATAAATTGTAGCTTGGTGGGTCACAATAAACCCTGCCTTTGAATTTCGAGAATAATACCCCTCGTTTCATTGGCGTATTTCTGACATTCTGACTTCTGAGGGTACGAACAGCACCCTTCATTTTAGCCCTTGGAGCAGACCATTGGCGGCGTTGTACCATCATTGCCACACGATCTCATTTCCAACACAAGCAAACTCGTACGTATCTATTTTTAACTTTTCTGGTAAGTGATGCATCATGGTTTGGAAAAACCACGTTTGTAGAATAATGCGTTGGAGAAGAAGCTCGTCATCTCTTCAAATATTTTGCTTTGGTGAAAACCATTGACCAATAAGCAGCGCCCTGGCAGCACAGAAAAGGCATCCTCCCAGTGAGATGATTGCCATAAACAAACCTGCCAACGCTCTCGCGCCCATGTTTTCAATCATGAGACCACTCAGCGGTATAGCTAGAAGTAAGGCGAAGCTCACAATGAAGTTCATTGTCCCTATTTGCCCGGTTAGAAAAGTACTGGCCACTCTGGACAAACCAGATTTTTACCGTAGTATGTCCCGTATTCCTTTGCTTCGCAGGTCTTTCCTAAACACACTACATGATGTTAGGCTCACTTGGTCAAATCAGAATCATCATAGAAAATCACCTGGAGTAAGAGATAGAAATGACCCCGAGCAAAATCCCCATAAGCCTGAGAAAGCATATAGAGCGCGTCCATCTGAAGTTCCGAAAGGAACAAACAATGCGCCCATTATAATCACTGTAGCAAGAATGGTCAGGAGAAGGACATTAAAATGCCCAACCTTGTCGCCAATCAGCCCGGGGAAAATTCGACCGGGGATTGAGCATGCGCCAATGATGGCGATCAAGATGTACCCATCCTCAGACCGGAATCCTGCGCCAGTTGAAATGATTGGCAACAGTCCACCAACACCAAATAAGACAAACTCGAGAGTGAAGAGCCCGCAAGTAACTAGTATAAATACCGGTCTCTTGAAGGCTGCAAAGTTCAGGACGGCAGAGCCTTGGTTTTGGATTGGCCCGTCTGGGGAATTGGCTTTCGCGAAATGATTGAAGGGTAAGAAGCACAAAATACCGGGGATTAAAATACCAGCAAAAAAGAAGGCAATGATCCTCATGGACCATTTCCAACCTTTGTCTCTAAAAAATGAGCGCAACATCATGGTGATAATGATGGTTCCCACAGATGAGCCTGATAATGCGACGCTCATGGCGAATCCCCTCAAGCGAACAAAAAGCTTTCCAACTACAGCAACGGCAACAACTCCAGAGATGGCACTTCCGATGCCCCCAAGAACACCGAAGCAAAGCATAAACTGCCAATACGCCTTGCACTCGGCCAGAATTAAATACGTGGCGACATTTGCGATAGTCCCAAGTATGCTGAGAAGAATTGGGCCATAACGATCAAGCAGCGGGCCCACTTGGATTGAAAGGAAGAGGCCGAGAAACATGTACATGCCTGTAATCCATCCGACCTCACTGGTAGTATGGTTTGCCAATTCGTTCAATTCGAGGTAGGACTGCAATACGCCAATTGATTGCATCATGCCTGGCATATCGAGGTCAGTGTTTCCGCCTGCACTTGGCCCAGGGTTTGATATATATCTAGACCGGCGTACCAAATGAAGGTATCAAAAATAAGAAGGATCCTATAACACACAACCACGCAGAAAACTGCTTCTCGATGTCAATTGACTGAGGTGAATTTGGGCGGAAAGGTTCTCCAGCATCAGTCATCTCCATCGGAGCTCTGCCTGGAGAGGCTTCCGTAGCCTCGTTGGGAACGGGCATGGTTTTACTGCAATAAGATCTGATTCTCCCAGAAAAGGTTCAAACAACCGTTGTGGAAATTCAGGCGACCAAAATATACCATGGCCGTAAGTCAATGTCCATTATAGTTTCCTGTTATCGCTCTACCCCGCTTCATCTTTGTTGACAAATTCGGCGCTACGTAAGCTGCTACGAACTGGGGTAATGGATCCTTGTGGAGCCTGATAATGCAGCAATATTGAACGGGAAAATATCATTGGCTTAAAGATAAAGTTGTTAATCGCGCCGAGCATATGATCACATCTCGAACCGTTTCATTGGTAGGCGTCAAAATAGCACATATTTTAGACCTGCACTCTAATAAAAAGGTTAGAATGTTGAAATGGGAACTAAAGTATTATTAAGAGAAGGATTAGGTTCGACATTCGAGGAGCATTCACTTCTCTGGTGACAATCTGGTTACGGTTCGGCATCTAATCCAAGCCTCTCAGACTTCATTCAGCCTTGGCCTTGGAAAGGAGCATCGTAGAAGCGACAAGGACAACCGGCAATACACTAACAATTTCACCCAATCCTGCATAAGCCGGCGGGATCCGTATGTTAACAAAAGCCCCCGCAGCAAGAAGAATGGCCAAACCATTGTACACGGCCGACCAAACAAAGTTGAATGCCATGCGACGGAAACTAGCTCGGCTTATCTCAATCAGGAAGGTGATTCCTTCGAGGCCTGCAAGAAGAACAACATCTGCTGCTCCTCGTGTGACGTCGCTGGCAGATGAAACGCTCCCAAGCTGGACGCCCACATCGGCTTGTGTGACAGCAACCGCATCGTTGGTCCCATCGCCAACAAACATAACCGTCTTCCCTTGAGCCATGAGAGAGGCGACATAGTCTCGCTTCTGTACTGGGGTGTGTTGTGATGCCACATTGGGGATGCCGACACGAGACGCGACGTCTTCCACAGCCCGGGTTTGGTCACCAGAGACGAGATGGACGCCAATGTTTTGTCGTTTAAGCTGAGAAACAATGCGTTCGGCTTCTGGGCGGATATGAGTTCGCAGACCATAGATGGCAATGGGCTCTGAGCTCTGGGTAATGACTAGTAGAGTCATGCCGGCATTGGTTAGTCTCTGAACAACAGGAAGCGTGTCTGTCTTTGTCCATGCTGGGTTTCCGGCGCGGATAGTAGTCCCGTTGAAGTTTGCTTCCACGCCAGCGCCTGGGATCACGCGGACATCTTTGGCTTCCACTTTCGAGGTTGGAAACTGGGTAAGATATTTGGCCACCGCAACAGAGACAGGATGTGTATTTCCAGCTACTACCGCCTTTGTGATTGCCATACTTTCGGTCTTGTCAGAGCCCATGAAGTCAATGTCCAACACGTCAAGGTTTCCCTCAGTGATGGTACCGGTCTTGTCAAACACAACGTCAGTTACCTTTCGCGCGCGCTCTGTACATTCCGCAGACTTGATGATGACTCCGGAGCGGGCCGCAATTCCACCGGCAACTACCAGGACCATAGGAACCGCCAATCCAAGCGCACAAGGACAAGAAACAGCAAGTACAGCGACCGCATACGTGATGGCATTAGAGACAGCTTTTCCGGCATCTTGGTTGCGGACCTTCAGTCCAACGACTATCCAGACGACAGTCACTATTACAGCGACAGAGGAAACAATAGGTACAAACCAACTGGCCACTCTGTCGGCAACGTCCTGGATCTTGGGTTTCATGTTTGCTGCCTCTTCGACGAGTTCCGCAATGTCTGTGACAGTGTTTTTTCCGGGAAGGCGAGTCAGTTGAACAAGAAGTGTGCCTGATCCGTTCAGCGTTCCAGCAATTACGTTGTCGCGCGGCCCTTTGTACACGGGTACTGACTCTCCTGTCAGCATGGACTCGTCAACTTCACTTGAGCCGCTCAGAATCAGGCCGTCTGTGGGAACCTTGGAGTGGGGGAGCACTCGAAATTGGTCTCCGTACTGCAGAAGTCGTGCATCAATCTCACAATCGTTTCCCTTCTCGACCAATATGGCGGTTGCAGCTTGCAGGGATCTGAGCGACACAGCTGCCACAGCGCGCACTCGAGCCAGAGCGGCGACAACTCGACCCAGCAAGACAAGAGTGATCAGAAGGGTGCTGGTCTCGAAAAACTCGGATATTTCAAGAGGCCGGTTTGCCATCCTAAATCCAAATGCCACTAGAGAATAGACATAGGCAGCAGTTATACTAATGACTACCAACATGTCCATCTCAATAGTCATGCTGTGGATAAGAGCGGATATGGCTGGATAATAGAATTCTGGAATAGCTATGAGCTGCACAAGTGTCGCAAGTACGATTGAGATGTAGGCTTTGGTCTTTTCATCGACAAGGTCGTCACCCCAAGCCAGTACCAGGACAGGGATAGTAAGGACCGCCGCGACCAAGGTCTTGGCCGACTGATCATAGAGTCTCCTCCTCCCGCTTGATACGGCTGGATCATCGCGTGGAGGAGCGAGACCTGTAGACAGATCACCAATCTTTTCGAGTATAGTTCTTGCGCCAGCAACCGCCGGGTCATACGTGATCCGGACGTGCTTCTTGTCGATCGGCGTGACTTGAGTGACGCCATCCAAAGCAAGGTCAAACAGGGCTTTGACAGCCGGCCCCGAAGCCAATATGTCAATTGTTGTCTCGGAACTTATGACGCGGGTACACCGGAAGCCAGTGGCGCGCTCCACGCCCCGAATAATAACATCTGCCGAGCTGGTAGAAGTGTCGAAGCTGAACTCGGCATTCCCGGCGACAAAATTAACACGAACATCTTGCACCGCTGGCACAGCTTTGAGCGTACGTTCGAGTTTGTTTCCGCACCCAGAACAGGTCATTCCATCTACAGTGAGACTAACCCGCTCGAGTGCGGCGTCCTTCTCAATGTCAGCTATTCTTGGGCGACGCAGGGGGGATTGGTTCGGGACCGAAGGTGGGGAAACATCATGGCCACTGCAGCAACTCGAGTCCCCATCGTCAACGCTCTTTTTGTGATTGATAGCGGCATGGGTCTTTTTTCCTCGGTGCTTAATGCCATGGTGTTGATGTTTATGGCCGGCAGGGTGCGAGTGGCTGGTGGTATGAGCCCCATAGTGGTGATTGACAGCAGCGCCGGGCTTCTTGTTCTGCTCGCCACTGCAGGATTCTAGCAAGCCAGAATCGATAATACTTTTACAGATGCAGCGAGCTGATTCCAGATAGGAGTTGTACTTTTCAAAAGCTTTCTCCAGGTGGGTTCCGCATGCTGAGCCCGAGTGATGGCCGTCTGCGTCGTGGACGTGCTGGTGTTCGGGGGATTCTACAAGTATTAGTGTCTGAATGGTCTGATGTGGACCGGGGAGCGTACGATCATGTGCGGCATCTTTCTGGCATGTCTTTTCGCATTCGATAGCGGCGGCGACCACGATGCATTTCTCTGCGACATGGTTAGACTAAAAAGGGTGGACACGGCAGACGCAAGGTGCTTTACCATCGCAATTCTCCATGTTGGAGTTACAGTATTGGAGTGTAGGGGAGCTACAAGAATCATCATCATCGCAACAATCACCTTCGTCGCAGCATTCTTCTGGACACGAAACTCCTTCGCGGGGAGGTTCGTCGCCGTCTTGATGAGCATGGGAACTGTGATGCGTGCCAGCTGGAGAGGCGCAGGCCGTATCGCGGTCCTCCACAGGGCCACCGGAGTTGGGTCGGGTCGTCATTTTGGTGGTGGCGAATGCGCGCAAAGAACAACGATGGTTTGTTTTATTTTTCACGTTTCCTTAATGTCCAAATTCTTCCGCTACAGTCGCTGCGGACGGCCTCTATTTTATAGACCTTTTTCATCCGTGGAACGATGGACTGTCACACAGACGTTACGGATCATAGAATCACACCGTTTACTGAGGCTAGCAAGCGAAATATGACGTGGCAGCTGTTTGTTCCTTTGTAACGAAACCCAGGCACGCATCTCGTACTTCGCTCGGCTTCGCGCAACCACAATGACACCTCAAGTGACATGGGTCAAGGAAGATCTGCCCAGCCGGGCCTAGCGCTGTCAACTAGCCGAGCCACCCCTGGATGATGCGTCTGGTTTAGTTGACGCCTCTCGTTTTCTACTCCGATTTTCGTTTTGATGCGTCACGATGAGACATGCTGGTCAAATACAAACCATCACGGCCCGAGTCAGGCAGAGAGACCGACACGGGTCGCGTCTTGGCAAGAGAGTCGCCAATTCCCAGCCACTCCTGGAACGCCTTTGTTGGGCAGGCATCCCATGGCAATCCTTAGCGCTGCTTGTTTTTCCCCCATCGAACGACCTACACGATGTGGTTAACCCAACTGTAACACTTGCAAGGCGTATGCTTCACCATTTATCCCGAGTTACACGCTCCCTTTGGATGGAAATTGAGATGACGTAGCAAAGAGGCAATGATTACAGCAACGACCACAATTCTCTTAGTCAGCACCTGAGCTTATTTATACCGGTTTTGTGGCCTGAGGCAGTTCTGGAAGCGTCCAAGAAGGCCAATATTCCCCACACATGTCAAGATTGCGAACATCCTTTCCCCATCAATTACCCGTCGCCAGCGCAATATTCATCTTTCACTTCGCAACCATATAAAACCTGCGCAACGCAAGACCCGGCAACTCAGCGTCCACTCATGAGTCTTCTGACATTATGGCCTCGCTTGAGGACTCCAAATCGCGTCGCCGGCCGCATACCAAGTCTCGGCTAGGCTGTCAGGAGTGCAAGCAGCGCAAAATCAAGTGCAACGAGGACCGCCCCATGTGCCACAACTGCGCCCAGAGAGACCGGGAGTGCAATTACACAGCTCCGGACTCGGAGCGCCAACCACACACAAAGTCCCGCGCCGGTTGCCAGCAATGCAAGCAGCGCAAGATCAAATGCGACGAAGACCACCCGATCTGTCTAAACTGTATTCGAAGGGACATTGAATGTAGTTTCGCCATTCTCACTCAAAGGACCGCTAATTTAAGTCTAACGCCATGCTCATGTGGCAGTCCCTCGTGCCATACGGGTGATCATTCTTCCGAAGTGCAGGATCTCCGTGAAATCATCGCCAGCCAAGACGAGAGGATAGAGCTCATGTCGCAGCAGCTGGCCCTGCTGCAGGCCGAGGTGGAACGAATACAGGCGCCAAAGGAACAGTCAACATTAGACTATGCCGAGGTCGAGCTGCTCTACCACTATTTCCTCATGACAACTCACAACCAACCAAAGGAAGATGTCGGACACAACTTTTGGTGCGTTCGGTTGCTCGAGCTGGGTTTCAGCTATCCCCACGTCCTTCACCTTATTTTAGGCTATGCAGCATTAGACAAGGCCAGATGTACACCACACCAACAAGCCGACTTCTTCGCGCGGGCCGACCGCTACCACACACTTGGCTTGCAGGGTGCAACATTATTTCTTGGCAAAATCAATCATCAAACCTACGAGGTAGTGTATGCATCTGCTTTGTTAATCAGCCTGCACAATATAGCCTTGGGACCACGTCCAGGCGAGTATCTAGGTTTCACCGACAATGGCAGATCAAGTTTCATGGTTTTCCTCCGCGGCCTGAACGCCATCAGAGAATATAAAAGAGAATTCGGGAGCGAGCCCGTTTCTGTCTATCCCGAGCTACCAGCCCGAAGCTGCATCATGAGAGGATCATCTTGCACTCCCGAGCTGCCAGCTCAGAGCCGTGCACCGTCAACCGCATCAAAACTCACTCGTCCCATCGATTACCAGCTACATTTGCAGGAGCTACGTGACTTGGTCGCTGATGCATTCGGTTCCACGGATGTTGAGTTCAAGGCCACATGTCGGGTTGCAGTAGATCAACTTGAACCGTTTTTCGAAGCTGCCTTTGGAACTAACGAGCAAACTTCCAAGTCAATGCATCCATCTGATACCTATGTCCAGGTACCGCTGGGGTGGCTGTGCCGTGTGCCCGACACCTACTTGAATTATTTAGAGGCCAAAGACCCTCTTGCACTCATAATATTTTCCTACTTCACCATCGTTCTAAGGGAGCTGCAATCAGGGTGGCCTATTCATGGTTGGCCAGAGCATGTTATGTCTGGAATTTGGCATTTCCTCCCCATTGAAAGAAGGGAACATATACGATGGCCCATTGAGCATTTAGGACTGGAGTTGAGAATGACGGCAGCTTGAAACGAAGCGCATTCTTATTCACGTTGAATTTCATTTTCTTTATTGGACCTTAACTACTATTCCGATTGCTTTTATTCTCTAGCGATAGTATTTTACAGCGTGCGGTGCCTCAAGTCAAAATTTATTCTGAGCCGTATACAACGGCGAAGACGTGGGGTGAACCCAATGGTCATTTACTCTCCATGTCGACTCCTGCATGCCAACAAAATCCAGAACAGCAAAGGTAATTTTGGCACATAAGCCACCAAGACCAAATTTTCAGACCGCCATAAATGATATTCCAGTGGCAGGGATTCAGAAGCGTTTTGTGCAGAGGGAATATGCATAGCGCATCTCAAACCGGTCCCGAACAAAACCCGCTTCAGGTTCATAAATCTCAGCACCTCACACGACAAATCCACCAGAGTGGTTTCGAATTTGACTTTTGACGACACCCACTCTTCTCTAACGGACTCCATTGTGCGGTTTCTCAAAAACCGTCAATTACCGGAACTGCCATTAAACCATTTTAAAACAGTGTCCAGGATTCAGTGGTTGAGTGGGAGGAGACAGATGAATTTATGGACAAGGTCGCTCAAACTATCACAAACTTTACTTGCACTCGCATCAGACAGTCCGACCACATTCCCAAAATACTGGCGCAAATGAGTAACATGAACTTGTTTTGTCATTGATCTTACAGATCCCTTCTACACCTCTTCTAGAGTAATATATATGCGCCCACATTGACCAAGCAAATGGGAATCTAGGATACAAAAAAGAGAAAAAAAGGGAAAAAAAGAAGAAGAAAAGAGAGAAAGAAGTGAAGAAGGAAATTTTTACATGAGGTTACCTGTCTTTGGCAACTCGGTTCGTCTTCTCTCATTATCTCGTCTGGGTATAACATGGGGGCTCAGGCTAAACTCTGGCCTCGGATTCAGCCTCCATACATGAAAAGGACATTTTCGACCAACGAAGGATTGATCAAAGAATGTCAAAGAAAAGAAATGAAAGATAAAAAATTCGTAATATCTGGCGATGTGGTTTTTAGATGTCTGCTCTCATCCTGTATTTGCTTGGTAACCAATGCTCCATGTACCGGCCTCAGGTTCGTCGCAACCAGGCGCGGCCTGGGCGGCATCAAAGGTACTGTCGCGTGACCCTAAAAGGACACGTCTATGCCAAAGCACTTTTGTCGTAGCTCGCGTGAATCGTTTCGCAAACCTCCTATCGTAGTTTTTGTTGGACCTTGGTGATAAAGGGAGTGAGGTAGATTCCCTTTAGTCTGTCTCTCAAATGGTGGTTAAAACCATAAGTAATGGCGTTTGCGAGTCCCACAAATTGCGTCGATACCTGCAGAGCCGCCGACGTCTCGGCCGAGAGTGCATTACCAGATGCCTCCAAGAGCCGGTTTACGACGCCGGGAATCCAGAGAAGAACGTACATGATCGGATATCCGTTGAGAAGCATCATTCTGTTGATTTCCCTCTCGACCTGCTGGGAATTGTGACGTATGGGGAACTCGCTGGCATTCGTCTGCAATACATTTCCATGTACTTCCTTGCCGGTGTTGGATGCGGATGAGCTGTCGGTTTCGAGGTAAACGACTTTTGATTCCGGGATCTTCGCTGCTTTCGCCAAAGTCAAGGATGGGGTGGCCTTCAATATGGTGCTGGCCCGATAAGGTGCTATGACATCGGGGAGCCCCATCGCCTGGATGTCGTGTTGTCGCCCAATACCATGACCCCCTTCCATGGAAATAGCCCTCTTGTGCGGCTTGTTTGATCCGTTTGAGCTCATGACATCTTGTCTGGATGTGCTGCTCTCGCTGAGTTCCGTCTCTTCGTCCTTCATAACCTGGAAGCCTGACTGTCTTTTGTATCTTGACAAAGCCGAGCCTCGTAAATCCGCGGGTGGCAGGGGGTTAGAACGTCCGTTTTGCGCGGCCCGATGCGCCTTGAAGTGGCTTCGCAAGTAATACCAGACGTATAGGTAGATGCCGATCGTGCAAAAGATTACCAAGAAACGCCAACCGTGTGTCAATGCATAACGAAGATCAGGGCGGTCCGCAGATATCCAACACCAATTGCCTCCTACAGGCTTCAATTCTCCCATGATAGCAGGCAAGATACTAGTGATGAGCGGGATGATCCAGATCGAGGTACATATGGCCGCCTTGCTGAGTTTAGATGCGGTTGGTAAGTATGCCTTTCTAGTTACTGTGAGCAACACGACCAAGGCAATGGCAAGAATAGAGAAATCCGCTGCCTGAACGGATAGCTGTCCGATTAATCCATTGACAACGCAAGCGGTGCCGGGCTCGAGTTTGTGGGTCTTGACAAAGATGATGCCGGAAATAGAATTGTTCAACGAGTTTATAAAATCTATTCCCGTAAGCTTTGATCGTTACAGAATCAAGCCCTCTGAAATGGGAGGGACCCGCGGCGGAAAATCTCACCTGCCACGGCCAAGTTCAATACCAACACATGACGAAAATTAAAAAGCTGGCGACGGTAAATGGTGAAGGAGATGAGAACGAAGGCGGTTGAAATGCACGAGAGGACGCTGCCCGCCAAAGTGACGGACGCAATCACTGTCGCCATTCTGCGCCGGCCAAGAGTGCCATTACTCGTAGGGCAGAAAGCCCAAAACCGGTAAAAAGAATGGATGCCGAAGGAAAGATGGGCTGTGTTTTCATAAATGATTTCTGAATCGAAAAAAAGAAGCCCGGCGGTCCGAGCGGAGCTTGATATTAGGGAGCGGAGAAACACGGCCTTATTGCAATGCTAAGCCTGCCATCTCCCCAGAATGGATGTGATGAGACGATCCCTTCGGGTTCGGATGAGATGGATGGAGATGGAGATGCAGCTAGGATCAAGGGTTCGCATTAGAGCAACGGTTTTCTTTTTGCCACTCACTCGCGGACGACTTCATTTTTGTGGAAATTATGGGAGCAGATCAATCTATTAGAGTTTTCGTCCCCCGTAAGGTCCTGGTATCCGAGGTTTCAGTTCAACAGGGAATATCGATAATAGGGCAGCCCAGCCAATCGAGAGATCTGAAACTGGGGAAGCGACACAGAATTCTATGGCAGGTCCACACGGAAAATAGTCAACACGAGATGGCCCTGGCCGGTGAGGCCGACGGGGCTGACGGAGTAATTAGCCCAATACAGCATGGCGTCGCCTCATCGTCAGGGTCCTTGTCTCTAGCCGAGCTCTGATTTTGACAGATGACGAACACGTCCGTCTCAGAAGCAGGAGGCCTGCGAGAAATGAAGATGTCGAAAAGGGAAAAAAAGGGATTTCGCATCGATCCCGACCATGCAATCTAGACGTACAAGGCAATTGATCATTTTTCCAGTCCCAATTCGTGCGACTTCATCCCCACCCATCATCCGCCATCACGCACGTGAATTTTAGACTGCATAAACGGCCTGTGCGTTCGTTGCCAAGTGTTTTATATTAGCAGCTGGATCAGACCAATACCCAACATTGAGGAACATGGTTGATACCCGTCACTCCAGGCCAGATTCGATCGTCGTTGGCCAGCTCAACCCCATTATAATTTCGTTGTTTATATTTTTCCCGCCCTATTGGCCATAGAGCGGTGTGATAATCTAACACTGGTGTGGCCACCGGACGCTGTCTTCTAGGGTTTGCCAGGGAAGAACCATGATACCATACAGCAGAAACACGGATGAGACAAGTCATGCGCCAATTTGGAGATGCGGTATAAAGGGAAGCTCCTGGTGAAATTGATAAGGACATGTAATGGAAATACAGTTACATCGGCCTGTCAAAACCCGTCAACCCGAACCCGCTCGTGTTCCGCCTCGGTGGTTTATCATCCCGAGATACTGGCCCTGGGTCCAACGATCTGACAACACAAACATGACTAGTTTGGCACACTCCCTCAATAACATAGCCCCACTATAACCCCCATTCCCTGGACGAGATGAAATGCCAACGTTAATACGCGGCGTACCATGGAGCGGGATGCGACCGTCACCCATGTAGCGAGACGGATCCACAATGCATAGGGCCAGATAGAATTGGGGATGAATAAAGGCCATCACAATCAAGACAATTACGAGTTATCCAATTCCGTATTTATTACTGCCAGTTTATCCACC
Organism: Calonectria multiphialidica; assembly: GCA_020623665.1. NCBI lineage: Eukaryota > Fungi > Ascomycota > Sordariomycetes > Hypocreales > Nectriaceae > Calonectria > Calonectria multiphialidica. The sequence goes on from JAHVYC010000116.1 coordinate 113,869, forward strand.
GCCATGAGGGAATGATTGGTCAGTATTGATGCCCACTTTGTGGCTGAAGCTTCCACAACGACTTTGACTTCATCGGAAGGCATCCCGAGATTGCTTACTAACAGACAAGGATTAAAATTTGGGAATGTCGGTTGAGGTGCTGGGGCACGAGACGAGATTCCCATTCTGCATCGTATCTCGAGTCCCTACCCTACACCTTTAGCAATGGCTTCGTTCGGACTTGCTTCATCCCTACATAAACCACTCCAGTCACTTTGTGCATGCATTAGATATTGGTGTATCATGAACGACACGGCCTGCTATTTGGCATTCTCCCGCTCACTATTATGACTAAGAAATTGGGTACTATTCCTATCGTAATCTCGTCGCACGAATCTCCCTGTGTAAAATCCGCCACTCTGGTGGGTTGGAGTCAAGCATCACCGTAACACAGATGCACTTTTGCCCAAGTAGCTTCATGATGCACCAATATTATGTTTACATGTAAGGCTTCTCCGTCAACTCTCGTGTGTACTTTGGGGGTGCTGGTGTTTCCAATTCAGTCGTATCCATAGATTGGGTTTCAGCATCCTTCAACTTTTTATCCTTCTCGATGGAGCTTCGAGGTTCGGGGGTTGACAGTTTCACCCATGGGGTCGAGTCAAGCTCGGGCTCCTTTTCTCCCATGTCGGCCGTCTCGTTTGTCGCCATCTCAGCGGTTTGGTGTGCTTCAATGTCGCGATCAGATGCCGAGTAAATACTCGGGTCCGAAATGATGCTCTTGGTAGCGGGTCTAGCGTAACTATGCGAGTCGCTGGCGACTGTATGAATCTGGGGAATGAGGGTGAACCACGCGCCACCAGGTTTCTCGTAGTGATATGTCAAGCCTTGATAGATGCTAAGGGGTAGCAAAATGGAGTGTAAGACACTAAATAATTGACATTGTCAGTGATATCTGAATGATCACGCCATGGACTCCTTACGTACCAAATGGTGGTTTCAATGGCCCATGTAGCTCTGGGCATAGGCTCCATAGCTACCCGAGCATCCCTATAGGTGTGCAAAAAAGCTGCGTATGCGACTGCGAATGCCAGATCAAAGCCAAGGCAATATGCAGGAGGGATACCCCCATAGCAGCGACGGACGATTATGAATACCGAGTCTGCAAAGTTCCATACCAAGCCGGCGGCGCCCTGATGCCACAAGTCAGGTATGAAAAATGGGTAGTATCGAACTTTTTCACTCACCAAACCCGTAAAAGTGTGAATATAATTTCCATAATTTTCGTACTCTACTACGTACGGGACTTTCGAGAGGCAAGCGAGGACAGTTACGGACAAACAGACGCCCAATACACGCAGAGCTTCCTTGATCTTGCCAGCGGTTTGGGGGTGCATCTGCAGGTACTTGGGGACTGGTCCCTGAGGCGGAGACGTCTCGCGGGTTACTCTCCAGTGAGAATCCATAATGGGCGCAAATTCAACGGTAGATGATAAGTATTGGGCATAAAAGAATATCAAACGTATTTTTCATGCTAGGCCAGCAGAACTCGAAAAGAGGAAGAGTTGGAAATATAGTTATACTGAGACAAATAATTGTCTCCCGATACAAATTCGTAAGATATCATGGCGTTGACCTCCTGCTGAATCCTTCCGGGGCTGCGCTCTCGTCGATCATCACACGCCGAGACCCATTGTACCATTGTCAACAAAAACGAATCTAGCATCGGGCAGTGCACTGCAAGCCTTATTCCAATGAAAATCGCCATGGAAGTATTGGTGGAGTTTCATAGTTCGGTCAGTTCCGTATCTGGCTTGTCAGATTGTGGCGGTGTCGGATAACATCGCCCTCATGTTTCATGCAAATGCATCTCTAGCCATTGGAATAAGATGGATATAACGGCGTCCTCGTATCATTCTACATCGAGAAATAACACTACAGCATGGTTTTCGGGTGCTGCAATGCACATAATATCTCTGTTTCATACCCGAAAATTTCTTTCTCCTATGACGTGGCCGGAGACCACACCCACTTCCTGAGTGTGAATTTATTTATCATGCAGGAATAATGGTTGGATTAAAATCTAGATATTCACTCGATAAACCCTGATATTTAATTCACACTCTGTCGATGCGAATTTACGCCAAATCGGCGAGAATACGAAGAAGCCATTGTGTGCAGATGTTTTGGGAATAAGCCGTTCAGCAACCGGAGATTACCCTACGCAGTTAGAATAAACTGTGCACAGCCATCACCTGATTTGGCAGATCAAGCCGATTGACGTGTCGCTGTAGCGTGGGAAATTGCGCAATGGCCTTGTATTTGGGCCATTTTGCAAGGGTGGTGTGACAAGATCTGCACCGTTCCGACGGATTGAGGATAGAATTTACAATCTTAGCTTTTCATCGTCGATTTTAGTCCACGGCTGTCCACTTTTGAATGCCAGATGGTGGGACTATCACTTGATCTCCGATGGCCTAGTCGGGTGAATGGGTCAAGGGCCGACACAACACTTAAGGCAACGATCAACAATGCTAAATCGGGTGCAGCCAAATTCCAAGAGAGGCAACGAGTTGTTGTCTAAAGCAAGGAAGTTGGAAAGAAATGAGACCACGTGTTGCTTGAACACTTTGGTGAGAGAAAGAACAAACCTCACACTAGCATCATGTTTGATCCATTAAATTCTCGCTGAAAGGCTTTGCCTCGGGTATTGATTGCTCACTAATGCGCCATCACTCTGTCTAGCACACTTTGCACGTTTTCCTATGACACATGATTATACCTGCTTGCCGATTCTTTTGCGGCCGACGACGTTGCTATTCAGGTTACCCTAAACTACAGAACACGCAGTCTGGCGAACTTAGTCTTACCCCCTGATAAGATATTTCTGCTACCTCTATCGACGTGTACCATCTTTCCCTCTAGAACACCGAACTTGCGCGAGCCCTTCGAACCAGTCCTTCGAACGATGTGTGGAACAATAAACGAATACTCGGTTGTATCTGCAGCACTGCTTGGAACGTGAGAGGAGGCGACTGGACAATTATCTGGAACCTGTACTGGAACAACTGTGACACAAGCGCCCTTGCTGGCAATCACAAATCCAAGAATTCTGTCCGCCAACTTCCTGGCGGTAGTGGCCAACCCACAGACGATAGACAGGTGAGGCCTTTTCATTCTTTGGGCCGCTCAGGGTTACATAGAAGGCTCATTAGCGTCGTTGCAAACCTTCACCTTGGTGAATCAACAAACTGTATCCTGCACGGAGGTTGGGTACGGGCTGCTGTTCCGTCTTTTTTCCGCTACTGACGGTGCCTCTAGTTGCTTGCTTAGGAGACTGGGTTCAAGCTGCTCCTCTGAGGGACTAAATACCTAGAAGCTTTGAAGAATACTCTAGGCGATTAGCTTGAATTTACGCTAAAACGGGTATTGACAGGTGGAGGAGGTTCCTATTGTAAGGGCAACATCTGCCGAAAGTCAAAAATTGTATCGCCGTTTCTCTTTTTTCCGTCTGTCTCTGTGTCAACCACTAACCTAATGAATGGGTTATAACTACACAACACAACTATATGTTGATACCAGCAGTAAGATTAATACAGCTATTGAAGCCTCTAGTTTGACTCCAACTTTTGTATAATCGCAGATGCTGCCGCTAGCTCGGACATTGCCCTGAAGTGCAGTACATACATGGCTTACCAAAGATGCACTGACCTACCATCAATATTACAGTTGCAAAATGACACATATATATGGATGGATGAACGCACAGTGTGTCTGGTAGTCACCTGAATTTACGCAAAGCAGATTGAATGTCTTCATCATTCCGTAGTTCCCCAGCCCAGCCGATTCCACACGCGATTCCTACTTTGGCGTGCGCTGCACGCTGAGCTTCCTCGGCTATGTTGGTTGCTACTATTCACACGGGTACCATTTCTAGTCTATATTTTAGTCCCATACTAAGAAGAAGGTGGCCACTTAAACTAACCGCAGTGCATAGTTGGCAGTCAACGGAACACAGGAGGGCAAATAAGCAGGCCACGTGGGGTCTAGTCAAGAGCGCAGCCATCCAGCAACTATCCCCGCATCGGTCATCCTGCATCAGATAGCGTCTTGGGCTTTCTGGTTTGTCCGCTAAATGCTACTCGAGGCATCGCCTCAAAACCACATAGGTCATCTTAGGCGATGCGCTTGCCGGCAATATTTCCATTTGTGGCAATTTACGCTCCAGAGCTCGCTTGAGTTGGTGATTGGCTAAACAAGCAGCTCCACGCCGCTACGGAACACAGACAGCAGTTTTGCGCTTTGTCCCGCACCCAGCCTCACTCCATATCTGGGGCGGCCCAAGTCGTGGCACCGCCGCGAGGGTCTCCCGGCTAAACTCCATCTCATCGGGGTCAAAGTGCCTTGCAGGCGGCCCCAGTCCACGCAGACAAGACTTCGGGAACTTTCTTTAGAAAGGTTGTGGGGCCTTGCGCCCGGCCGACACGGCTCTCGGCAATCGGCATGTGGAGAGAGACTGGGACGATCGGACGGGCAGAGGTTTTTTTTTTTGAGGGCAGACTGGACGTGGACTGGACCCACCTCACGATCTTAATGCTAAAGGTGGCTAGGGGTTTGGCCCGTAGGCAACCCACTTGCCTTAGCCTGAAAGATCGCCTGCAAACCAGCCCACGATGCGACCTTGGCCGGTAGTTTCTGTGTGATTTGGTTGCCGCATTAACTGACCCTAGTCGCCAAGTCCGCTAATGTGCCCACCTCATGTAACCTTTTATTGACAACGAAACAAATATTTTTTATCACAACGCGGCATGTGAGGCTGGCGGATACCTCTCGTCGGACGTGTTGAATACTTTCTTTATGGTTAGAAAGGCAAAGAAAAATCAAGCCTGGTTACACCACAATCACAACTCCCATTCAATTGGATTTGGCCGAAACTAACCCCAATCGTTTTGTCCTCATGAGGTTTTGGCACACTCAAGATCACAGTCTTTGAATCCAGTATTCACAGCAACTTGCCGTTGGCTCACTATTGACTCGCCAGTCTACACGTCTCCTCTCCAGTTATTGGAGCTTTTTTCTCATAACTGAATTCTGTTTAAGGAGACTTACATCCTTCGTAGATATAACATCTCATCATTCGCCCCAATATACTTAACTAATCACCTTTACTAAGAAATTATACTTTACTATATCACAAAATGAAAAAATTTCCGACTCTTCTTCTTGTTTTGGCCGCCACAGCTGCCTCAGCTACAGAGAAGGAGATGCAAGCCCCAATGCGTTATGAAGTTGTGCAGAGACGGTGTGGGGGGGAACAGCCAAGTGTCCGCTTCAGGGTAAGTACGGTACCCGTTGCAAGTATCACCTACCCGAGGGGAGTACCCAATGTGAGCATCTATCAAATTGATTTGGGTTTAATATGACCTATACATTTCAGATGATCTGTGGAACGAATGAAGTAAACTGCAAGGAGCTTGATGAAGGAATCATAGAAGAAATCTGGGAGTTAAAATGGCCCATCGATTAAGGGTCTTGGATCCAGGGTTAATCAACTCAATTACACATACCTGTTGCCGTATTATATCGCATTAGAAACGTGAGATTGAGGAATGGTGTTTCTTGGGAATACCGTATGGCTCCATTGAGGCAGCCTGCCCCTCAGTCCTTTGTGAACCATATTTATTCAATTTGTATACACAGGGATCTCATGGACTGCATGATAAGACGGGATATCCCGAGAAACTACCACTTTTAGCTCCGTGGGGTTCGATTTATTGCACTGCAAAACATACCACGTGGCTCCGGAGGGTACCCCGGAGATGCATTCTATCCACGTATTGGCACAAGCCCCGCCAGGATGAGTGGCAAAAAAACCTCTTGATGAACCCAATATAAACAAGTGCGGTCTGAGCTACGAGACGAGATATTGAATTGACATGTATCCCATCGCTCTAATACAAGAACGATAGAAAGAACAAAAGGAGAATAGTCATGTGAGACAAACTGGCCTTGCCATTTTTGGTTATGGTATTGAATTGGTCGTATGTGGAATTTAGATGAATAAAAAGGTCATGTCAATTGATTAATCGATGGATTGAAACGTTTCCACCCGAAAGGCTACTACCCCCATCAAACAATGGTTCCCCCACTTCAATGACAAAGCACATCAGGTCATTTATATGTTGTTGTGTTCGATCCTACGGCGGTTGCATCTAATTGGCCCGGCAATTCATTACCTCTGGCCAAGACGAGCAGCAATAAACTGGGTGAAACAGTTGGGATATAGTGTTACGTTTTTATGGTGTTTTTGAAACCACCCCGCTTCATATAAGTAATACGAGCTGTGCAGACAGCTCCTCCTGGTTCAAGAGGTCCTGCTCGTTCGAACCCACAGACACGGCAGTTTTGCGCCCAGCGCTTCATCCTGAAACGTACAGATTTCTCATCTGTTTTACCCTGATATCACACACAAAAACGTAATGTGCGCAACCGCAGTGGAGATGTTCTGGACGCCACAAACCCCAACCCGCGCGATGATAATGGATGGAAAAACAACTCCGCCACGATGAAAAAGAAAAACTGGTCTCCACAAGTGTTGTGATTTATGTGTTCACATGATGCGCCAGCTGACATGGGGTTTGGTTTAATTTGGAATGTTCCCGTGCCAGCCTCTGCCCACCACCCCCCTTGCAACCGAAAGCTGACAGCCAACCCCCCATGTGCCCGTTGAAGATTTTTTTTCAATATGGGGAAGTCCTTATCCTGCTGCCTAAGTCTTGAAGTCATAGGTGGCAAGATTTGTGTTGAGAATCGCTTAATAAGCTAGATTACCTCTAGTCCCAAGCCGGGATAGTTGATTAAAAACTTTACCGGGCCCATATTATCGAAAGCTAACTCTCCCGTCCCTGCCACCCGGCCCACTGAAGAACAGGGAACATGCTTCAGAGCCTCGGTGGCCGAACTTATGCCGGACTATCATTAAAAACCTGCGTTCAGGGGGGGAAGGTCAGCGGTGTAGGTATTCTTAAATCATTCAAAACCACGGCCTCTCTTGATTCCTCTGGACTTGACCGACCGTCGTTCTCATCTTCACATCAGTCACAATGCCTCACAGCACGGAAAGCCTCAAGCTCACCAGCAAGAACCTGGCTACCATCGCCTCCCAGCACAGTGTCCAGATCCCCACGTATGAGCGGGATGGCCTGAAGGAGGGGATTGTCCACGTCGGCGTGGGCGGCTTCCACAGAGCTCATCTGGCCGTCTACATCGACCAATTGATCGCGAAGCACGAGCAGCGCAACTGGGCCATCTGCGGTGTCGGTCTGCGATCCAACGATGCTGCCATGCGCGATGTCCTGAACTCGCAGGACCACCTGTACACCGTCATTGAGCGCTCTGCCAAGGGCAGCACCGCCAATGTCGTCGGCAGCATCAACTCCTTCCTCTTCGCCCCCGATGACCGGGAGGCCGTCATCGCTAAGATGGCGCACCCAGACACTCACATTGTGTCCCTGACCATCACTGAGAGTGGCTACTACTACAACGAGAACACCCACGAGCTGCACTCTGAGCACCCTGACATCCAGCACGATCTCGCCAACGAGAACTCCCCCATCAGCACATTCGGCTTCCTCTACGCCGCCCTGGCCAGGCGTCACGCCCAGGGTCTGAAACCCTTCACCGTTCTGTCCTGTGACAACATGCAGAAGAACGGCTCCATCACCCGTCACATGCTGGGGTCGTTTGCCCGCCTCCGCAACCCCGAGCTCGCCAAGTGGATTGACGAGGAGGGAGCTTTCCCCAACGCCATGGTTGACCGCATCACCCCCAGCACCTCCCAGAAGGACATCGAGTCGCTGGCCGAGAACTTCGGCATCGAGGACGGCTGGCCGGTCGTCACCGAGCCCTTCATGCAGTGGGTCGTCGAGGACAAGTTCGCCGATGGCCGACCGCCATTTGAGAGAGTGGGCGTGCAGGTCGTCCATGACGTGCACGATGTCGAGCAGTTCGAGAAGCACAAGCTCCGTCTGCTCAACGCCAGCCACTCCGCCATGGCTTACCCCGGGCAGCTTGCTGGCTTCAAGTACGTCCACGAGGTCATGGAGCACCCTCTCTACCGCAAGTTCATCTGGCAGATGATGCAGGAGGAGGTCAAGCCCCTTCTTCCCGAGATCCCCGGTGTCGACATTGACCAGTACTGCAACACCCTCATGGAGCGTTTCTCCAACCCCACCATCATGGATCAGATTCCTCGTATTGCCCTGAACGCCTCAGGCAAGATCCCCCAGTTCATCATGCCCTCCGTTGCCGAGGCCATCTGGGTCACAGGCCCCTTCCGCCGTCTGTGCTTTGTCACCGCCGCCTGGTTCATCTACATCAACGGTGTTGACGATGCCGGCAACAAGTTCGAGGTCGACGACCCCATGCGGGAGCAGCTCCAGGCTCTGGCCAAGGCCGGCGGCAAGGACCCCCGCGAGCTCCTCAGCGTCAAGATGCTGTTCGGTAATGACTTGCGAAACGACCAACGCTTCATCGACGAGGTCGCCAAGGCCATGGAGCTTATTTCCAAGGACGGAGTGATGGCCACTCTCCCCAAGTACGTTGACGAGACAGCATAAAAAGGTACAGGCTGTGGGGTCAACATATAATAATTTCACGACGATAGAGATGCTAGAATTTTTAGAGCGGATTTAAAAAATGATTTGATAGGGATTTAACGAATTGAAGGGGATGAATTTATCATCATTACATGATTGCCAAATGCTTGAGTTTCTACTTTATGTGACTGATGTGTGCTGTGATGAGTAGTTGCAAAGGTATATACCTAACTACTAGTTCGATATATCTTGTCATGGTACAATTACTAGATGCCTTTTCCCGTCCGACCAATGGCGGACATGGGTCTTAGTGGTTACTAGCAGGGGCTGGATTCCTACAAAGGGGAAAGGCCACCAAACAGAGGCAACAAAGTGAAGTAACGCGGCACATACCGCAGCATGTCTCAAACCATCAAATATGAATCAATCCTGCTCAGGTGTTTCAAAGCACTGTTGGGTTGAAGCTACACTATCGCAAGCAGCCAGATTGTGTGTGAACTATCGCCACAAATATGGCCCCAAAAGGTGGGGGGTGACGTCGTGGAATGGGCCAGCCAATTAAAACATCTTGTTGATGATAGATGATCCGGCTTCCGGCAATGGGTCTCGCACCCCTGTGCCATGGGCTTCAGCATACAATCCCAGTCACTCCAATCATGAGAGGAGGTTTCTATAGGATAGGTGCTCGAATTGAGTTTTGTTATTGTTTCCGCGTAGTGTGACATAGTATTGCAAAGGCATGTGAATATTCCTTTTTTCTTCTTCTTTTTTTTAACAACTTCAACTGCTACTGCATTGGATTGTCACAATGTCTTACATCAATCAACAACACCCAAGACGCCATTATTAGACTTCCTTACCTAACAAACCCACTCTCACCTATGTCCTGATTACCCCCCAAATTCACATCCATACACATAGCAAAACCCGCTGTCAAACAATGACTACTAAATTTTGATAAGGCCTCTTCTGCATATGATCTGCATTTTGGCTGGGTCCAGCTAATGTGAAGGGCATGATGTGCGGATTTTCCGGGAAAAGAGCGACCGCCTACCCGGTAGGGCCGGGGCACACTAAGGCATGTCTTGGCCAACCAGGGGGTAGCTCACGGCGCCCCCCACGAACGAGTGACGTAAATTTATTTGCGACGGGTGGGCGGTGGCGCTGTGATAAACACTCGGTCAAGGCCATTGCACCATGTGTTGCAGAGGACGAAGCCCGGGGGCCTTTGCGGGGGGACTGTGCAAAGGAAAAGAAACGACAACAACTCCCATTTGCGTGTACTGCACCCCTGCATGCCGTTCCCAACAAATGTCACCAACGGCAGCGCACGTGCAGCAACTGAATCGTCAGCAAGTGATCATGTGCCAGTCTAAATTTGATCCCGTCACCGCCACTCGCCCAGCTAGCCACGGCGCTACCGAGCTGATCCCTGTCCCGACCCCAACTCCAACCCCGGATCCCATCCGCGCTGCCAGGGTACCACGAGCCCTGCAAGGGGCTGCTGTTTGCTGGCACTTTACTTCATCGCTTTGTACATACCTGCCATCCGGGTGTCTCAACAACCAGAGGTTTGCGTCCTCTCGGTTGTCTTTATCCTTGTGCCCTTAGACACCCCCTTCAGTTGAGACAAGTTCTATCAGTTCTGGTTGTGATTGGGACGCTGAATGTGAAAAGAAATTACATGCATAATCTTGTGCCTGGCTGCACTACAACCCTATGCCAAATAGAATTTTTGTTTCAGACATTTTATGTAAGGTATATGAGATGTCAATCTTTTCAATCAAACATCAGGAACTTATTGGCAAGATTTGAAAAGTCCTTGCTGAGGTGCAGCGCCCAAAGATGCTGGTGGCCCTACCCTCCCAGTTTGTTTGATGGGGAGAGCAAGTATGCTTCTCGATATAAACTCATATATGATATTGAATATAGAAACATGTTTCCTTAGCGGAGCCCTGAGTTGCACAGCGAGTCGCAAGCAACATATACCTAAACCCCAAAGTGAACATATGGCACCCAGTAAAAGTTATCCGGGCTGTGCAACCTCAGCCTGATCATCTGTACTTTCGTGGTTCTGTCTTGATGCACCGTGGCAATTTTCCCATCGCGCAACAGCCGGACAGCTCGATGAAGTCCTCTGCAGACAGCCATATCCGTCATTCCTTCATCGCGAATGGTTTCATAAAGTAGCCTTGCCACACCAACACAGTACTCGTCTGACACCTCCCAAAGCGTACCGATCGCGTGCCGGAAACCTGCCAGTTGCATGGCACTAACTAGGTGGATGCCCTCATCAACGAGTCCTTCCGCCTCGTTAGTTCCAGTGGAACAGGCCGAAAGATACGCAAGAAACGGCGCTGCTTCCTGAAGTCTATGGTCACGAATATCTCCCACAGTTAGTCGGTTAGCTTTCCAGTCCTTGAGGAGTAGGCAGCTCTGTGAAGGGTCCATCGGATCTGATTGGCCGTGACCTGCAAAATGAAATAAATTGCATTCAGACAGACAGGCGAGAACCTCTTCCTTTAGAGCATCCGGCTTAATTGGATTCAATCGCAGCGAAGGACAAAGACCTTGCAACATAGCCACTTCAGCTGCTGCATTTGGGAGGCTTCCATCTCCCGGCAAATCAGGCGTTTGTTCCATGGCGATAATAAGAGCACGGCCAAATGAACCGTGGCCGACGTCTCGGGTTGGTTGTCGACGTCCATGTATCAGTGCCTTGATCGATAAAGCATAGGAAGACATAGCCCTATCTAGAACAGTTTGGTTGGAACCTCGATGATGGCGACCTGCGGCATGAAGTGGCATCTGACTGAGGATTCCTGTTGGAATCCACCATATATGGGGCCAGTTGTCGTCGGTGATGGGTTTATTGAAACCAAGCGCCTCCAAAATTGGTTGGGTAACAGCGTCCCAAAGCCATTCAAGCAGTGCTGCCATATGAAAAGAGGATTTGTGATCTGATGATTGCAGTATTGTTGAATACCTTTCTGCATCTGTGAGAGTAAGCCTTGGCAGTTCCACCACACGAACGCAATTCTTTTCTATGAGGAACGCATCGCAGCGGTGCGGGCTCATATTTATGACCACGATTGGGCCCAGATATGCGGTGGCGATCAAGCCGTCTGAGGTTGGGGGAAGGAGAAAGTTCTCCAACCCAGGTCGACTCCTAATATCTTCAAGAAGAGCATTGAAGTCTCGGTCTGCCTTATTGCTTCGTTTTATTTGTGACTCCCATGAGTATGGGTTATGGCTGGAACTCTGAAAAGCTGACTGTTCTGCCGGCAAGTCCAGCTCGTCTCGTAATGACATGAATTTATCCGCAAGTTCAGGGTGCGACTGTCGGAGATCCGAAATGTCTCCGCGCATGTCCATTAACAACCCGGCAATAATACCGCGGCCGAGTTCCAGGATTTGCAGTGCATGGATAGCACCCTTCCCTGCATTTAGAGATGTGGCCGCTGCTAGGGAGGCTAATCCGGCAAACTCTGTGAGCATGTACTGCTTATCTGTGTGTTTTAATGACCGTGGACTTATGACTGGGAGGAGCTTCACACCGTCTTCGAATAATTGGCTTGATTCTTCCCATTTTGACTGAGATGCGAGGATGTTGGCTGCTTGCTGGACTACGCGGATGCGAATGTATGGCGGAGCCCCATGGCAATTCCACCCTTCTTTAAAACAATCAAGGGCTCCATTGAGATCGGCACTCAGACCTGTTGCGTTATATCGTGTTCTCATCCAGTTTCCGAGGTTGTTTAAGGCGCCCGCACGATCTGAATGGTCTCGGGGCAAGGTGCCTACTCCCATTTTTGCAACCTCTACAGCACGATCAAGGTCATGTAACGACCTGCTTCGCTCGAATTCTAGTCCGTGTAAGTTAGCGAGATTATTCAGGTAGTGAGGTCGTTCAGGGTGGTCTTCCGGTGAGGCATCTACTGCTTCTTGTACAACTTGTATAGCCTCGTTAAGGTTGTCCAACGACCCGGTACGTTCGAACTGTATCTTGAGTCTGACTCCAAGGCTATTCAAGTACCGAGGTCTGTGGGCGTAGGCCTGGGCGTAGACCTCAATGCTTCACGTGCAGCTTCCACAGCACGAGTCTGGTCGTTTGTGACTTCGGTCCGCTCAAACCGTTTGCTCAGCCAGGATCCAAGATTGTTCCAGTAGCCAGCTCGAGCAGGGTGACTTTCAGGTGTGGCATCCACTGCCATTCCTGCTGCATCGACAGCGCGATGTAAATCATCTAATACTCCATTTCGATCAAATCTTTTGCCAAGCCAACTCCCAAGGTCGCTTAGGAGGGCGGCACGATCAGGGTGATCATTCGGAATGATATTCAGGGCTTCTCCAATAATATCGATAGCGCGATTAAGATCCTCAATTGACCCGTTTCGCTCCGATAATATCCCGTATAGGTTTCCAAGGTTCCCCAAGTAGCGCGGACGATCAGGGTGGTTTTGAGGAGTGGCATTCACTGATCTTCTAGCCGCCTCAATGGCATGATCAAAGCCATCTAACACCCCAGTGCGTTCAAATCGCTTACCAAGCCAGTTACCAAGGTTGTTCATAATACCGGCATAGTCAGGATGATCTTCGGAGACAGCGTTTGATGCTAACTCTGCAGTCTCAATGCCGCGTCTCAGGTCGTCATCAGACCCTGTATAGTCAAATCGCTTACTTAGAAGACTGCCGAGATTATTTACTCGGATAGCATATGTAGGATCATGTTGAGATGTGAGATTTACTGCCATATCTGCAGCCGTCATGGCTTCGCCGAGATCATTCAGCGACCCTGTGCACTCAAAGCGCTTCCCAAGCCAATTGCCGAGGTTATTCAAGATACTGGCATAATCAGCATGGTCCTCAGGTGTAGAACCCAGTGCTATCTTCGCAGTCTCAATAGCACGTTCCAGGTCTTCAATGGCTCCTGTATAGTCAAATCGCTTACTGAGAAAGCTACCAAGATTAATTGCTCGGATAGCATAATCAGGGTCTTCGCGAGACGTTAGGTTCACTGCGGCATCCATGGCTGTCGTCGCATATCCTAGATCCTCCAGCGACCCATTGTACTCAAACCTCTTACCCAGCCAACTCGCGAGGTTGCTCTGAATACTGGCGTAGTAGGGATGTTTTGGATTGATGGTATTCACTCCCAGTTCGGCCACCTCGATGGCACGACTGAGATCCTCGACGGACCCCTTTCGCTCAAATCGTACTGCTAGCCAGCATCCATAATTATTCAAGCGGCTCGTGTATTTTGGGTCATCTTGATCTGTGGCATCTACTGCCACACCAAATGCCACAATTCCGCGATCGAGGTCTTCCAGACAGTCACTTGTTTCAAACCTCCGGAGAAGCCATCTTCCTGCGATGCCGAGCTGAGTTGCGTGATCTTGATGTTCAGGAGGTGTTGCTGCTACTGCCATCTCAGCAGTACTGATGGCACTATTCAAATCTTCCATGGCCCCAGCTTTCTCAAATCTCTTAATGTACCAGTCTCTCAAATTATTTAGAAAGCCTTGGCGACCGGATTGATTTTCAGAGGCGGTCTCTACTGCTTTGATGGTGACTGCTATGGCCTGGTTCAAGTCGTCCATCACCTCAAAAGCGTCGAACCGACAGCTAAGCCAATATCCAAGATTGTTCAACCGGTCACTGTATTCTGGAAGGCCTTGAGATGTGGCGTCCACTGATTTTCTTGTGGCCTCGATAGCGCCGTCTATGTCTTCTCTTGACACAGTTCGCTGAAATCTCTTTCCTAGCCAATCTCCCAGATTAAAGAACTGCCGGCCGATTTCAGGATATTTAACGGAGGTGGCATTTTCGGGGCGTGCAGCCAATTGCCCTAATAGCAGCCTCTATAGCATGGTTGATATCATTCATTGATTTGCTGTACTTGAATCGCGACCCGTGTGAATTTCCAAGCTGAAAATAAAGCATAGCGTGTTCGGGTTGAGCTTCGGGCACAATATTTAACCCAAAGTTTGCTGCATCGATGGCACAGTCAAGATCATCGATAGATGCGGTCCGCAGATGCCGTACAAGTAGCCCGTCGATACGAAGAACTAACGCCATACCCAACGTGTTCGTGTCATTTGGATGATTTCGAATTGCGGTATCCGCTGCCATCTTATTAATCTCCATGATACGATTAAGGTCATCCATGGATAACGTCCGCTTGTATCGTGTGTTAAGCTTGAGTCGCAAAAGTAGCAATCGATTCACACGTTTGGGGTGGTCATCAGGTGTGACACTTATCGCCATATCACTATATGCCACAGAATGGTTCAGGTCGTCCATCAGTCCGTTTTTCTTGTATCGCATTTCATACCGAAATGAAAGCTCAGTCAAACGTGCGGCGTGTCTCAGTTCTTCTTGAACTGGGATATCCACTGCTGCACGTATAAGGTCAATGGAACGATTGAGATCGTTAATTACCTCGGATTCATCAAAACGTAGGCCGTGCCATTTCCCAAGGGCATGGAGCCGTCCAGCGCGGCGTGGGTGGTCTTGAGGTGTTTTATCCAACCCCACATTTCCTGCTTCTATAGCACAGTTGAGATCCTGGATATCTCCTGACTCCTGGTACCTCTTGCACAGAGAAGACCCTAGGACAAAGAGCCGGTAAGCCTTTTCGGGATCATCTTCTGATGTGGCCTCCAGTGCCGATCGAGCAGTCTCCACAGCAAGGTTGAGATTGTCCATTATATAGCCTCTCCAAGGCACTCAATGATGCTTCTCTAGTTGTGCAATTGCCAGGCAATTGAAACAACAGGAAGCTTCTGCTTGCGACTTTTGGAAACACGTAAAAGTCCGATCCTTGTCCGCCCCAAAAACGAAAAAGGGCGTTCAATCCAGAGAACATGCGTGATGGATGAAAGTTCGGCTGAGGAATTTCTGCCTGATCATTCAGCCAGGATATTATCGCTCCGATTGGCCGCTCTCGCAGCCTTATGAGCATGCGATGTACGTAATCTTTCAGCCCCAGTGTTCCAGCGCGCCCAATCAGATGCCACAGTCAGATTTCAAAAGCCCATTCATTCGTGATTTCAGCTCTGAGGCAATTGGTCTCCAGGGAAGACAATACTCAACACGGCATGGGGATGGCGGTCTCATCTCCCTGGCTACTATTACCTCTATATTCTGCTATTTTAATCCTTTTATGTTTCAAAAGTTGTGTTTCATTCGCGACGGACGATTCCCGCGCGTATTATGTCCGTTACCCACACCCACATTAGCTTTCGATACTCTATTCTCTTGTGTCTCCTCTCATTGACAGCTACTTATTAACCACATTATTGGGTATATTCATAACAGTCCAAAATGGTATATAATATCGGCGAGGCTTCACTTTGCGAACGAAACGGCGACTGAGGAAGCCCGTTCAACTGCAAATGCCTGACTAGCCCCCAGGGTCAGCCTCGAGCGCTGGGCGGCCATGTTCTGACCTTGAAACTTTTGCTTTGACTTTCCAATAAAAACGGCTTATAGGCTGGAAGTAGCCGAGACGATTCAGCTCGGTTACTAAATGTAACGTTACATGTTTCTGACGCTGCAGTGTGGCTTTTTGGGCGATTTCCCACAGCCTGACCAACAGGCAGGTCAAATGCGCGCATTTAATGGCGCAGTGTCTGAATACATAGCCACTTCCAATACTCGGAATTTTCTTTGCATCCACTGAACAAACAATTATGGTATCTAATTAGACCTTCATATTACATTTATTTGTTCATCGTCATGGCCACTCCAACCCGGCGAGCCCTTTTGATTGGCGTTGATTACTATGGCTCTAGCTGTAGCAACCTCAGCGGCTGTGTCAACGATGTGAACGAAATCGAGAAGTTTCTGTAATCACGTGAACCCAACTGTATCACCAAGAAACTGACCGCACCATGTAAAGACGGGAAGCTCGTTGACATGGACACTTCAAGCTTACCGACCTTTCGAAATATTGTAAATAATCTTGAAGAGCTCAGTAAACAATGTCAAGCAGGGGATCTTGTCTATATTCACTACTCTGGCCATGGTATGGCTCGCAATAGGGAAGATTTACGCGATGACGGCGGTAGTAATCTACTTGGGACCGTACTGGTCCCCTCAGACGCAGTAAGCGGCGGAAGCTATCTGACTGGACACCATCTTGGGACTTTTGTCCAGGAGATGGTGATACGGCAGGCCCGAGTATGCGTCGTGCTTGACAGCTGTTTTTCGGGAGGAGGTTTTCGAGACAGCAACGAATCTCCCTCCTTTAGATCTCGGTATTTTGGCTCAATTGATGTCGATAATGCAGTGACAGAAATTGGGAGTGTAGCGAGTGAAGATGCACCATCTCTCTACTTCAAAAGAGGTACAAAATTGGCCACGAGTTGGTTTTCAAATCCTGAAGGGTGCACTATTATTACGGCATGTGCAAGCCACCAATATGCAGGAGAAGAGACATTCGACAGCAAATCCGGTGAAACAACACATGGCATCCTCACATATTGGATGCTAAACCTACTAAAGAAGCGGGACTGGATTCATCTACCAACATACGCCAAGATTAGTGAGCATGTGTATCACAAAACCTGTACAGCTAATGATGAGTCCCATGAGTCTTTATACAAGTCAACAGCAAACCAAACCCCGTTTATCCGTGGTGATAGCCACTTTGAATTCTTCGGAGATACCTCAAACGTCGAGAGACCTGTCTGTCATGTCCTGAAGTACTCGAACAACGAGGTGACATTGGATGTCGGCCGCGCTCAAGGGGTATCTATTGGTGCAATATATAACGTTTATTCTGATGAATTTGAGTTGGAAAAAGACAACACAGATGCAAATCCCACAATTACCAAGATTCGTATCACGGACGTGGAAGATTTTTGGTCCGACGGTGTTGCGATCAACGAACTATCGAATCTCCCAATAAAACCAGGAGACCGGGCTATTCTCCAATCGTGGTCCCTTCCAGAGCAAGTAATGGTCCGTCTCTTGGTTGAAGACGCTGACGTTCGCACCTCGTTTTACACTGAGCTTCGAAAAACGCCAAATTTACATCTCACTACAGATGAGACAACGCCTGCAAAATTTTTGATCTTCATCAATGCGGATGAACAATTTGAGATACAAGAAAACGGCATACGAGTTCCCAGACTGCCTATAATACCGGCGAATGTCTATAGCGCAGTTAGAAAAGTAGCGTACGTAATCAGACACTTGGCTCGATATCGGTCTATTCAAAATATCGCACGGGAATGGCGCTCGTGGAATCTTGCGGACCACCACTTTACTAGTAAAGCCCGTCGCAGACGTTCATCTTCTGCTTCAACGGAGGGAGATCTAGATATTATAGAATATCCAAATAAGTACGAAGATGCCAAAAAGGATAATGTGGGTCAATTCAACGTGAATTTGGACAGCGCTCTTTGGTATAAATTTGGCTACCATGGGTGGCTAGCTATGTTCGAGCTGAATGCATCATGGGGCGTCGAAAAACGAGTTCCTTCGTCAAGCGATGAAAAAGCATGGTCGATTTACTCTATTCCAAATGATGCAGATTCTAGGCCGGCCGCCGAAAGTGAATACGAGCAATTTAAAATCGCGACTACTATACCTCCCAAGACTGCTGCCAGCGATCCGGACGATACGGTAGACCACATGCTCATATTAGTGGCCAATGGAAGTCAAGAACCATCCTGGGATGAATTAGCCTTACAATCACTTCCGCTCGATAGCTCGCTGTTGCCTTTAGATGCTGCTGATGAGGAAATCGATGATTCAAAACAAAAGCGCAACGTAAAGTTGGAACAGGATCTTGTACTAGAAAATAGGGATTGGTACATTACTAGTTTTAGCGTTCGTACCGCTTCCAACGGAATGAAGATGGACAGCTAAGCGGTGGTTTATTTATAGTGGCCTCTTTATTTGAAGGTCAAGTAAGGAATAACCCAGCTGCAAAGTGCAATAAGGAGAGGCAACTTCCAATAGTACATAATAAAGCATTACATTTATACGAACATAAAATATATCGATGGCGACATATTTTCATGTTCTAATATGCATGGGGGAAGGCCTAGATTAAGCTCACTTATCTAACCATCTTGGCAAGCAGCTGGGCAAGATCTGGAGCGTGCCCAAACCAATTCCTGGATCAACCTTGTCAACTGTCTAACCAGTTTTGCATTAAGCTATGCGACTCCACAGCTATTCAATACAGACGCAGCCAATTTGGGGATGAAATTGGGATATCTCTTTGGTGGCCTGTCAATTTGTCTGGCCATATTGGGATTTTTCGTTCTCCTAGAAACTAAGAATCGTACTGCATGGGAATTAGACAGATTGTTCGAGGCAAGGATTCCTGTGAGGAAATTCAAGTCAACAAAGTTTGATGCTATGTCAATGGTGGTGCGGGAGGAGATGCCCTAGAATATAATAATTGGACAGTACACGGCCCAATTGGATCAATTTTGCTCGCCTTTGTCTCCCCAGTCTTTCTCCATAGACTCAAAAATAGATTTCATGCTCTCCATCAACTGACCAGCGTCAATAGGTTCATCTGAAGGCTGGAATGGATGAAAGGACTCGTCAGTGAACTGAAAGAGTCCTACGTCAGGGTCGAACAAGGTTTGAGGCTGACCCTGAGCTGGGAAGTTGTCATTCCTTTTGTCTCCCTGCGCCGCCTTGTCTGTACATAAGTGGCCAGTTGCGCCCAATCTGTTGCCCAGAGGCCTGAGGCCACGGATAAACCTCCATAGCCTTTGAGAAACGTAAGAATTTGAGCTCAAACTCTCGACCAAGTCAAGGGCGGCGTGAAACTCCGCATGTAATGCACCCGCAAATCTTTCTGGCGCCTGCGAGATTGCGAGGAATATGACCCCAAGAGAGAGGACCAGAAAGTAGTTGAAGCATACCTGCTGGGTAGAGTATATATCAGTTGATCGATGGAGGTCGTCAAGTTTCCAGATGATGTCTTTGGCCAGCTGTACCACAGACTCAGCAGTCTGAGAATGTTGTTGGATAGACACTGGTGAATGGAGTACAGATTGATGCAAAAGAATCTTGAGCTGGCATCTTCTAAGATATAATAGTATTCTTAGCCGCCTCATCCCCCGAGAATATTGGTCGTCATTTTTGCCGAGTTGTAATTCCGCTGGAAGTTCGTCCCACCATTTCGTAATACGAAAATCGAGATAAGAGGCATCGTCCTGCCCTTTGCGATTGGAGCGGTCTATGACAGAGCCGTATGATGTGTACCATACAGCTGACATAATGTGACTGAAGGCAACCATTGCTTTGAGATACGGGACTTCATCATCCTGAAACAGTTAGCTCAAGCAGCCGCATGTGGGTCATCACATACAGGCTCAGGATAATTTTTGTCAATGTCCGCGTCCTGAATTACAAACGGCAAACCGTTTCCAAAGCTCCATCGCCTGTCCAAAGCATGAACGCACCAAAAGAGACGGACTGCCATTCTGCGGTCATTGTCACTTCCAGGCATGTGTCGAATGAACAGAGATTGGTTTAGTCCAATCTCAAGACACCAACGGGCAACGATGCCTGTGAGTCTCCAAGTGAGATTATCATTATCCGCTAGAAACTGCCACATGGCCTATTGGCCTTTGTAAGCTATGCCCCCTTAACGTTCATATCTAACTTACGAGAAGAAAGAAGATAATGATAGTCGGGATATTGACATCCCCCCAGAATTTATCGTTGACAGAGGATTTGACATCGTCGAAGAGAGCTTTAGCTAATTTGCCCGGGCCCCCTATTTCTGTAATCAAGGCCATAGCGAATACTAGCTTAACTATTTTCAAGTCATCCTTTTCGATTATGGAGGTGTCTTGGAGCGGGACGCGTGCACATCCATGGCGAGATAGCACATCGATAGAATCGTACAAGCTCTTCACGTTATCACGAATCTTGGTCATGTCAAGAAACGGATGTGATATATTAATCTCCTCCTCGTAAACATCACAGAGGCGTAGCGCCTCCTGTCGGTCAATCAGCCAAATTGGGTCGGGAAGAGGCCCGTTTGATAGGATGGTTGGCGGCGCAGGGGATGCAAGCCGACTATTTTCCACGTTTGGTGAACCATTCTCACCATAGTCGTTATTATCTGGATTATAGACACCTCGGGCTAGGAGACTCGTATGAGCAAGGCTGATGTTAAATTTGTAATGAGCGGTTGCCGGCGTGTGGACGCTAACTGCACCAGCTTCAGAACTTGGGTTGCAATTAGCCGAGTAGGTGCTTGAGAAAGAGGGAGAATTTCCAGACACAATTAAATCGGGAGCATTACTTGGCTGCAAAGTTGAATTTTCCTGATTGAGAACTTGTCGCGGTGCTGAAGAGTTTGCAAGCGGCTGTATTGGCGAGAGGGGAGGGGTAGCAGCGCGAGACGTGGACATTGAGCCGTCGGGCAGAATCTGGTCAAGGTTTGGGTCTAAGACAGGCTCAGTAGCCGAAAGGTCTGTCGCAGAGGGCGGCTGGGCTGGCGATGACCGGATCTGATCTTCAATATCAGATAACCTCTTCAGAATCAACCTCGTCTCAGTGGTATCGCTGTAGGTATGAGTAATGCTAGATCAAAATGTGAAACATCCAGGGAGATACAACTTACACTGTTGTCCCTCGACGACGGGGTACGTGTGGAGGAAAGGTGCCTAATACATGTGAATTGCCTGAACGATAGTGCCATGGAGATGTTGACCTACATTTCCTGCCGGTCTTGGCACATTGGCTGCAAGGATGTGCGCTATTACACTTGGTTTTGCGCTTCTTGCATTCGTAGCTATAAGGAAATAGCGATTAGCATGAGGATATTAAAGTTTCATGGAGACTAAAAATACCAAGCGAGGTTGACATATTGGCCTCGTTTCCGTTTACTTGGCGGCTCGGACCCTTCCGGCCTCGAACGAATGCTTTGGCTCATGGTAAATTCGGGAACTGTCTCTTGCAAGAATGAAGTATCGGTTCGCCGATTACTACTGTTATAGTTTGGAGTCATCTGGTTTGTGCAGAGAGACTAGAGCGTATGGACAGTGAATTAATGGTGGTGGACTGTGGCCGAGAATGAAAGGAAGAAAGAATGGAGCCACAGAAGGTTAGCCGCCCAAGTTTAAAACCTATTGACACGTTCCACACTAGTCACGTACTACCCCGCATTACCCTACATGGTAACGCGCACGTATCTTTTTGATAATGATTGGCTCGGCTGCAATGAGTCAACACTTTCGTCTTTTAGCGGAGAAGGCGGCTTCTTACATTGCTGAGCAAGTTTGTCCCCGGTATCAATTTACAGCAAATCTTTTCTGTGAAACTCGGGGAACAACATAATGACGTAGTTCTAACTTGATCTATTGTCTGGTTTATGACTAAACAGAGAAACAGGAATATGGCCTATCATATCAACTTGTTTTAGATGAACTAGAATAATCTAGACGATTGCGGGCTTTGAAATATGGCACTCAATGATCCAGTTAATACGAAGTAACCATTGCTTAACGTGGATTCTTATTCGTTTAGCTAGTTATTGATGTCATTTCTAGCTCTCGGAAGCAGAATAACTTTCCAACAGCCGCTTCAAGATGACCGGCGCATCCATTCGGTCCATCATGACCTCTACCATACGAAGTCCCGAGCCGTACTTGAACTCGTCTCTGGATATAATATCTATCAACTCACCCCAATTCGATGCCTTGGAGGTCATGGTCTTATACGAGCCGTCAGTCGGCGCCCCAAAGAAGCTTGGAGCTTCTAGATACCTCCATGGTGCGATGTCGTTGTAGGCTGCATCCTTTCCATGAACCAGCCTTTCAATGGTGTAACCATCATTATTAATAACAAAGATTATCATGTCAAGTCGCTTGTGAATGATGGTGCTGAGTTCTTGGGCTGTCATTTGAAAACTGCCATCACCCTCGAACAATATGGTTCGTCCTCGTCGGGAACTGTCCTCAGCTGCGAGATCTCTTTGAGCGAGGGCAACACCTTGTGATGATCCAAGCATATAACCTATAGAGAGCCACACGCCCGAGTTTACCAAAGTCGTTTGCCGAGGCAGAACAAAATCGCGACCACCTGTGCTTGGGGTACCAGATTCAGTCATGATGATATCTCCTGGTTCAAAGAACTCCGATATTCGCTTCCAAAATGTGTCTTGAAGCAGAAAATCAGTTCTTTGGACTGATGGCAAGCTCTTTAGGTGCGCCTGGAGGTCAGGGAGCTTAGGATATTCAACATATTGACGCAGAGCCCTAGTGTCGAGTTGGGCCAGGATTCGCCGCATGAGTCCTCCGGGATGCAATGACCATCGCTTGGTTTCACCTTCGGCAATACCAATCTCAACCGATTCTTCCTCAAATGTGATGGCTTTGGAAGATTCTGGGATAGTCTTGAAGTAGTATGTGTTGACATTGTTCTGGAATGGGCCAATATAGAGAATCAAATCGCAATCTTTGACCCAATCAAAGAAAACGTGATCACCAACAGTGCCGTAAACACCATGGAAGTTATGGACTGTCTCGTCTACAATGCCTTTCCCAAATGGTGTTGTTGCAGTAGGAAAGTTGGTCGCAGTGACAAGATGGTTTGTCTCCGTCTCAATGCTATAGCGAGAGGCTCCCGCATCGACAAGGATGAACGGCTGCTTTGACTGATAAATCCTTTCAAGAATGGCATTGGTAGCAGCTTGTTCCGCCTGAGCATCATTGGGCTCCAAGGAGAAATCTAATGGTACAAGTAGAGGAGTTGATGATACTTTGGCATCAACCATATCTGCCGGGAGCTGAATGTAGACGGGCCGCTTGCGCTTGACACAGGTAACGATGGCTCGGTCAATCTGAGCTGGCGCCGTCGATGCATCCATCAAGTTCTCTTGAAGTATAGTTATCTTGGAACACATTTCGGCAAAGACGGAATAGTCATCTGGACTTCCATTACAGAGAGAATGATGCAACCTCGCTCCTCGTTGCTGGAGGCCTCGTGCAGGTGTTCCCACAATATGGACAACGGGGCTTCGCTCCGCATAAGCACCCGCGATGGCGTTAATAGCAGAGAGTTCTCCCACACCAAAGGTGGTGATAAGCGCACCAATGCCTTTTATTCGACCATAGCCATCAGCTGCATAGCCGGCATTCAGTTCATTGCAGTTGCCAACCCAAGCGAGACCTGCTGGCTCGAGGTAATCGAGCACAGTTAGGTTGTAGTCTCCAGGCACTCCATGGACAGCACGGACACCAGCCTCGTACAGACGATTGGCCAAATATTCTCCAAGATCGATTTCGTTAGCCATTGCGTTTATAGCAGGCTCTCGTTGCCCTTTGATAGTGTTTCAGGAAAGAAAAAGTGACAATTACTGGCAACATCAAGTCTGTCCACCTTGGGGCCAACCATTTATACTTGAGCTCTCCAAATTCATTGCCAGACTCAAATCTTAGAGTAGACCTTTAGGTCAATGATGTCTTTCGAATGACTCATGGTGTCTCTGTCAAAATGTTGTACAATGAACCTTCCTCCGGGACCGGAATTAATTCCGTAGAAACAGGTGGAAATAGCTTCACTTCATATACCGGCACGGAGCGTGAATAACCGCTCTGTTCAACGCGGAATTTGAAGACCCACATGGTGTCGGAAACGGGGTTCGTTAAGCCGTCCCAGCTCGGGTTTGTAATACAACATTGAGAGCTTCTGATAACAAGAAACATCCCGCACATCGGTTAGCCCATTTCTCGGCTCAAGGGTGTTTTCTTTTTTTTTTTTTTTTTTTTTTTCAAATTTGCAATTTCCATCAGTCTCAAAAAGGCTAAAATAAGTGCTAAGAATATGCCAACACGAATATATGGAACGTCATTGGCACCTGTCGTGCCATGCAATAGTTCTACACCAAAGGGTGCAGACTTGGTCGCATACAATACCGCTCTTAGTGATGAGCCATTCGAGGTAAACAAGGCCTTTCAATTCGACAATGACCCTCGCAAAGTCAACCTTAGCATTGGCGTCTTCCGATCAGCACAAGGCGCTCCTTGGCCGTTGCCCGTTGTGCAGAAAGCAGAACACATCATCCACCAAGAACGGGACCCTTCCCGTCACGAATATATTGCCATTGCTGGCGATGAAGGGTTTCTCGCTGCTGCGAGAGACCTTGCTTTCGGATTTAATGACAATTCGGATCGACAGGATGTTACTCGGGTGACCTCTGTCCAATCCATCTCCGGAACTGGTGCTAATCATCTAGGCGCGATGCTCATTGCCAAAAAGTTCCAACCAACAAATGTCTGGCTCCCTGATCCTACTTGGAGCAACCACTTCACAATCTGGGATTTTGCTGGCATAAGATGTATGACGTACCCCTACTACAACCATTCCACAAAGTCGTTAGATCTGGAAGGCATGCTTGATACCCTCTCAACCCAAGCCTCCAAGGGCGATGCCATAGTTCTCCATGCCTGTGCCCATAACCCAACAGGGACGGATCCCTCTCATGATCAATGGATTAGAATCGCCGACATTTGCCAGCGTCTTGAGCTCGTCGTCCTGTTTGACTCGGCTTATCAAGGCTTTGCAACAGGAGACGTCGATGCTGATGCCTGGGCGATTCGACACTTTTTCTATCAGAGGACATCTCTAAATATCTGTGTGGCTCAGTCGTTCTCGAAAAGCTTTGGTCTTTATGGTCAACGGGTCGGTGCCTGCCATGTTGTATTAGCTCGTCACTCTGGCGATGAGGGTGCCAGTGTGCACTCGCAGCTCACTTACTTCATTCGCGCCGAGTACTCGATGGCTCCGAGATGGGGCTGTACTATTGTGAAACGAGTCCTTAAAGACCCCGAGCTGCGTGGAGAATGGGCTCAAGACCTACATGCAATGAGTACTCGCATTAGAGCTATGAGGGAGTCACTCTATCGCAGGCTGATCGAGTTGAAGACCCCGGGACCTTGGGATCATCTCTTATCACAGGTATTCTGGAATCATCAAACACACATACCGGACCTTTACTCACAATCTCTCAACCATACAGGTTGGAATGTTTTCCTACACTGGCCTTCGTCCCGATCAAGTTTTTGCAATGCGTCAGAAGCATCACATTTACATGCTGCAGTCTGGTCGAATATCACTATCTGGTTGTGAGTAGCTCGCATCCTCATCCAGAGAAGAGTTTTCTGTACTGATTATAGATTTCAGTGCAACCAGAAAATGTTTCTTATGTCGCAGCAGCCATTGATAACGTTGTTCGTACCGTATCTGCTCCGCTGTAGTAAAGTTGATAGGCAAGGGTGAAGAGTTAGGGTAATTGATGAATACATAGGTGTTCTAGGAAAGCCCATAATTCGTGGTTCATTCTCAAAAGCTCAAGTTACAACCATATCTTCTTGCCATTTCATTGTGAACTCTAGTCAAATTGGAGAATAACAAACTTAAAAAAAAGATGATGGCCAAAGCACTGTCTTCCACTACTGAAAATTGGATGGTTTTTTATGGTGGCCTTAAAAGAATTGGACACATAATACTCCAAGTCTCTACGTGCCCCACGTAAGTTTGGGCAGGAAAGCTGAGTGTTGGTTGGCTAGGAAAGGTGAAATCACAAAAAGGTCCCCATTCAGGGGACCAACCTCTCAGATTGGGATACGTATGATCTTTCTTACTGTTGTGACTTGTCTATCAAGGTTAAAAGAGGGGAAGCTGGGACACCTATATAGGCCTCCCCTAGTCATGTGAGCTGGCCAGGATGTTGCCTTAGGCTGCAACTACAGCTGCAGCTGCAATAAGCCAATTGCCTCGATTGACCATTTCCAACACTGAGTGAACTTTGTTTAGTTGGGATCTTCTTATAATTGAAGAAAAAGATTCAAGTCTTTTTCTTTGATATTTCATGTAAGGGAGACATTGATTTAGAAGACAGGACTTTTAAAGACTGATTGAGTAGGATTCATGTTTAACAAGTCCTGCTTCTCACTATATACCACGCTATATCGATGGGCCGGTCGGCTGGTGGCAGATCAACGTCCATCTTTGCATGACTCTAGACAACTGCGGGCTGAGGCATATCTTCGGTCACAGCAAAACTGATCCTTCCAGCTGGCAAGAAATACAGTGCAACAACTGCTCCTTTCCTAACCTAGGGGAATCATGTCAGTGAATCGTTTCAATTTGCTAAGGCTTTTATCTTACCTCAGGGTAGTGGTGTGTTCCTGCAGCCGGGCTCGTCCAACCGGCGCCTTGCCACCCCTTCATTCCCTTCAATTCAGCGTCCTCATCAATTGGAATCACGCAGTTAATCTCGCCATATGGATGCGAGTGGTATTCACCTCTATATACTTCTTTGCTATCCATAAAGACAGTCGTGAGACTGAAATAATGTGTAGCAGGCTTTGGAAGGCTGACTCTAGAGCGACGGTACCGGGCACCATCTATCTCGATTGTGGCACACCAGCCCTCATCTTCTCTGATTCCCTGACGTATGTACTTGCAAAAGTCCTCATAATAAGGGTTGCCTGGACCGTAATTCTGATTTAAGTACTTTTCGAGGTCCTGCCCCGGGGTCCTAAAACTATCAGTACGCCTGTAACTGCGACATATTCCGGTTTGGATTGTTAGGGTTAGGGTTATGCTCACAGATTTTTAACTTCGGCAAAGAACTCTGAGGCTCTTTCCACCAATGCCTTTGCAGTAGGATATTTACTCAAGTCAACTTCCTCACACTCATCGTTGAAGGTAGCAGGAAGGTGTTTTACGCTTGTGCTCATGGTTGTAATAGATATCAATAGTGACTGGTTTTGCGGTAGGTAAATAATAACTCAGCTAAATAATATAAATTGTGGTGCTGTATGCATATTTATCAAGGGGCATTTTTCCGTCGCAAATGCCAACAGCAATCAATATCAAGTCGAATCACAAAAAGTATGCGGGGTGCGTTGTCGACCGGAAGCCACGGAATTACTTCCGGATCGGAAGTCTAACCAATAGGAGCTCAGGGAACCTTAGCTCATAACACTCATGTCAAGAAGTGGACTGGCCTTGGAACAACGGCATTAATTCCGTGCATTGACCAATGTCGCTCTCCTGGAGGCGAGGCGGACTTGGTGTAGAGACTGATGGCAATAGGTGGCGATGTGATGTAGGTATCATAATGTCAATATTATAAAGGCAGTTCGATGCCATCCCATAGCAATTGATTTTTACAGATCAACATAGCCTCGAAGAATTGCAAAAAGAAATCATGGAGCGACTAGATATTGTGATCATCGGGGCAGGTAAGCTTTTCCGAAGTCACCTTCTGATTCTCTATTAACGACCTCAGGTTGGCATGGTCTTGCCATGGCCAAGACTTACGCGGAAGCCTGTCCAGATGTTCGCATGGTCATTTTTGACGGAGCAGCATCTATTGGGGGAACTTGGGCAAAGGAACGCCTCTATCCAGGCCTCAAAACTAATAACATTCTCGGCACATACGAATTTTCAGACTTTCCCATGAATCCTGGCCGATTCAATGTCAAACCCGGGCAACATATTCCCGGCCAAGTTGTCCATGACTACCTAACTCAGTTTGCTGAACACTTCTATCTCACTTCTCGAATAAAGTTGAAGAGAAAGGTCGAGTCGGCGGAGCTCTTAGACGATGGCAGTTGGCTCTTGCAAGTAATTTCTACAGAAACGGGACAGCTGGACACCCAGCCAGAAAAGGTCGTTGCTAGTAAGCTTGTGGTGGCAACAGGACTCACTTCTGAACCCTTCATGCCCAAATTTGAGGGACAAAAACGTTTCAACCGACCTCTGTTCCACGCCAAGGAGCTCAGACACCGTGCAGATGAAATTGAGAATGCCGAACATGTTGTTGTCCTTGGGGGCAACAAGTCAGCATGGGACACCGGGTTCTTCGCCGCAAAGAGTGGAGCGCATGTGCATATGGTCATGAGGCCCAACGGCGGCGGTCCTAGTTGGGTCTGGCCCGTTCTCTTCTCACCTTTCAAGGTGTCAATCCAGCGTCTCGCAGCAACTCGAATATTCACCCTATTTGACCCATGTATCTGGAGCGAATCGGATGGATTTTTAGGGTGGATCCGTGGCACTCTCCATGCAACCTGTGTCGGCCGGAAAGTTGTCTCTAAATTTTGGGATGTTCTTCAAGGCTTCGCACATGCGGCCCACCTCTATGATGAGCATCCGGAGACGCAAAAGTTGAAACCATGGGTGAACCCGTTCTGGATGGGCAACTCGCTGAGTATTCACAACTATACCTCACCGTGGTTCGATCTTGTCCGCGAAGGAAAGATAACTGTCAAAATTGCTAATGTTGCTTCTCTATCTGATGGTACAGTCCATCTCTCGAATGGCGAGGACCTAAATGTTGACGCGTTCGTTTGCTGTACTGGTTGGGTTACTGAACCTTCTATTCGCTTCCTACCTGAGGGTATCAACCCGCTGCTGGGCTTGCAGAGCTCCGATAATGAGGAGAATCGACAATTGGTTGAGAAGGCTCGTGCAGAAATTTTCAGCCGCTTGCCCGCGCTTCGGGCGTCTCCAAAGCGAACTCTTCCTCCAGGAACGGTGAAGCCGGCCAATGTTACTTCCAACTCTGCCAGCAAGCCCCGTGCAGGCTACCGACTATATCGATTTTTGGTACCATCAAACCACAAGCTCCTGGAGCAGCGCAATATCGCTTTTATCGGTTCTCATCTCGCCCTCAATGCCACCATGATTGCACAGCTGCAGGCTCTCTGGGTGACAGCTTTCTTCATGGATGAGCTTCCACATCTGAACTCGAATGTTGTGGATTATACCAAAGTCAAATATGAAGCAATACTCCACAACGAGTACTCTCGTATAAGACACCCTCACGAAGCCGGCGGAGCCGGAGACAAATGTCCTGATTTGGCGTTTGACTGTTTGTCCTATATGGACCTGCTCGCAAGTGATCTGGGACTGGAAAAGTACAGGAAGTATACCAAAGCTGGAGTATGGTCAGAGATGCTCTATCGATATGGGCCAAGCGACTTTGAGGGCATGATGCAGGAGTGGTTGGAGAAAAAGTGAGAGTTCATAAACAATAGGGAATTGACCTGCTTATACTCATTACCCACGAATTAGTTAAGTGATTTTAAAAGCAGATATTTGCGGACAGGCTTGTAAAAATATAAATCCTTCTCGTAGCTAAAACTCAGTATAATTTCATAAATGAAACCTACCAACTTTACTAGCGGTCTTTTTGGCCCCACTTTCCCGGGGGAAAGATTACTTTCCATTGTGTGTAGCTATGCGATGTTTTTTTAGGCTAAATTATCTAGCAGGAAAATTGACACATGGAAATGGTGTTATTTCTTTTTATCTGGGAATTGGCAATAGTGAATACCAATGCAATAGGGCCGATTTGATAGCGTAGATATTACTATGTCTAGCCAACTGATGACAAGAAAAGCCAAAAGCCAGCCTTGCGAATACAACATATCTCTACTCCGTAGAACCAGGATTACTATGTAAACTGCTATTGTAAACCGGAAAAATAATGGGGATGCGATTGTATTTTTAGAAGATTATCGCAGTAGAATTAAATTGCATGTCTTACGATTGCACGCGCGTTAGTGTTGTCGTGTGCGACTAGCGTTCCAATAGTCTGACGCCTCCTTCTTTGGCGGACCCATAACGCTGCATTGAAAAGGGGGACCATCACGTGCATCAAATCATTTAATCTGTGACATGGAATGCTCTTTGAATAATTCTCTCTGGAATATAATCTCGCCGTCAAAATGAGACTCCATGGAACGTGGCTTGCCCTTGCGGGCCTAGTCATCAGTGACATCGCCGCTGCCAGGCTTTGCAAACCTGCCTCTTCATCGAATACGGAACTATCCGCTCCCCCATCCGCCTCACGAGATACAACTACAGGTTCAACCTCGATTACGGAGCCCGACACCACCTCCCTGTCCTTTGCAACAACAGAAACGAGTATGTCGACTGCAACAACCACGGACTCTATCTCGATTATAGAGTCAAGCATTACTTCTCAATCCCTTGCAACAATAGAAACGATTACGTCAACTATGACAACCACGGATTTAACCTTGATTGCAGAGTCAAGCACTACTTCACAGTCCCTTGCAACAACAGAGACGACGGAATCAACGACAGCCACCACTACCCAAACATCCAAGCCCATGAACACCGGCATGGCTACGTGGTACCTTTCGGGCACCTACTCCGGCCAAATATGTGGCGTAGTGGGTTCCTTAGTGACCCTCGGTGTTGCTGTTTCCTCCGGTGCGTTTGCTCCGAGCGACTGTGGTCGCCAGATCCGCGTCTATGGCCCTAACGGTGAGGCCACTGTCACCGTGATCGATGAATGTCCAACTTGTGCAGGCACCTACGATCTGGACATTTCGGATTCGGCTTTCCAAATGGCTGCTGGGCCATTGGCGCTTGGAGAGACCCAAGTAACCTGGGAGTATATCTCTTAATCCACGAGTCGTCCGTAGCAAGAAGATCAAATATATTTTAATCATGAGATACCTTGACCAGCCCAGGTTCATGGGGACTATCTCCAGTGCTCTGCCGATGTTTAATACCCCGACTCATTCTCTAAAATGGGTTGTCAGTATCGAAATCAACTATTATTTCATCTACTCCTTTCTAGAGAGGGCAACTTTTTTTTTGGCTATAAAGAAACCATAAATTGCGGCCAGAGGCTGAAGTAATGATTGTGAATAATGAAGGCTCCTACCCAAACTGGGACAGGACGTAAAATCTAGAATACAGCTATATATAGCCTCAGTAGGCTGCCAAACCTAATTTTGGCCGCCGCTGATCGTGCTAGTGGAAGCCGTTGTGGGTATCAAGCTGTCAAGCATGTCAAGATGGGCAGAATGTCTGATAATTCGGGAAAACTACGTCATAGAAAACCCTGTTCGGGGACGTACGCTCGCAGTTGTACACACAAATTAGCTCATCATAAGGAAGTCAGCAACTACAACAGTAAAATCACCGTCTTAATTGTTAGAACCGGAATATAAATCTCGTTGCGGCAGAGTGCCTCGCTACTCTCGGCATTCGAGCGCGGATGGTGAATGCCACCCTTGACCCACGAACTTGCAAGGCTTGGACTCAACTGGATGCCACACACGGAGGCTCCAGAGCTAGCATGTTCATTTTCGCCGAAGGGGATAGCTACAACGAGCTAGGGAACAGCATCTATCATGGCATGCGCTATGGTTTTCGCAAGACTACTCCCAATGACGGCTGGAGTATGAAATCGCCACTAACCTTCAGCGCAACCGACATTGCTTGGTTAAATTCTTTTGAGGAACTTCCCACCTGACTGGCGCAGGCCATGAAAGACGACATATACCGCGCCAACCGGGAAGCTGGAAAGCTCTGGAATGAATAGATTGGGCAAATTCAATCGACGAACCGCTATGACTCCATATGGTAGTCACATAATACGAGAGGGGATTGGAAGATACTTTAGAGCGAAGGGAGATTCAAAACTTCATTGTCCAACGCGCCGATGGTACATCCCCCGTGCGTGCGTGATGCGGCTTGATCATCACAGTCATAGATACGCTAAGGCACCAAATGCTTACGCTTGACTGCGACCGAAGGGCGCAATATGCGCGAGAGACCCAATGAAACTGAACAGTTGACGAAACAACTCAGAACATACCAGGAGTTCCACTTACACACTGCATAAGACGGAGACGGCACACATCCACAGAGCAGGGGCCCCAGCAGCAGCGCGTCGGTACTACACCCCAACACTTGGGGCGCTAGAGGCTGGTGACCTCCACAATAACCTAGTCCGTCTGCAATACTGATCGTAGAATGCCATCATGTGCCATTCCCAAACGGCTCTCGATTCAGCCATGTGCATTGGCAAGTCCAGCCAACTAGGATGAAGCAACCATCAGCAGGCAGCACAAGACCGGCTACACGGCAGCGGATGGAGTGTTGGACACCAACTAAAAGCCAAAGGACTGTCACCAAACTTCCAACGCCCGCACCGAGTCTTGGGATGGAACGCGGAATCAAGTTCGACAGCCTACTGCCGCTGAGGCCAGTTGACCTTTCTCCAATGGCGTGTGGGGATTTTGATGTTTAATTGGCTACTAAAACCTGACAATCGGCGCTATTGCGACATATGGCAGTTGCGGAGAATAATATAAATACCACAAAAGTGTTGATACAAGACGAAAGGATCATGATCGATGATGAATATAACGAGGGATTTACGCGTTTGCAGCGGGCTGTCATGCACGTGAGATCGAAAATTTAGCGTTCTACAGGTTCAACAAAGAAAATTCCACCTCTGATGTCGCAGCTGTGTCCGAATACCCGAGGTTTGTGGTACAGAGTGTGTTACACAAAGCGGAGTTGATACTATATTTCCACTCAGCTGACCGCAGAAGAACGTTGCTTACTAGACTATAGTCAGCTACGGACAAAACAATAATATTGGGGGTTAGAAGGTGGGGGTTAAAGGGTGGGAAAGAAGAAGTCGTTGAGAAATATAAAAGCGTTAACATAGAAATTTCAAATTAAAACAGCAGGAACAGCAAGCCAAATCTCAAATTGTGCCAAACTGAAACAACATCCATCATTTCATAATTTGTCAAATGAGATGGCCTCAGAACTTGTACTCTTGACAGGGGCAACAGGACTCATAGGCTTCCGCGTCCTGGTCTTATGTCTGCGCCAGGGCTATCGAGTCCGGGTTGTCCTGCGAGACCTTGCCAAGAAAGCACGGATCCTTAGCACTGAGTCGATCCGAGACCTTGCTACGGAAAACAATCTCACCTTTGTGGAGATTCCGGACTTTTGTTTGCCGGCGGCATTTGACGAGGCACTCCAGGGTGTGGACTATGTAATCAGTCTTGCCGCCCCCACTGCTTCGGCGGACCCATCGTCAATTGGGGCGGACCTAGCAAAACACTATCTGAAGCCTACAGCAGATGCAGCTCTGCATATGTTCTGCTCAGCGCAAAATCACCGCACGGTTAAACGTGTCATTCTTACAACTTCACTTGCTGCCCTCATCGACTCTGTCACAGACACGGAGGAGACTATCCACACAGAGTCGACAAGAGCCGCCAACATCCAGCAACCTCCATATGGTTCCCCCTTTGAAGCTTACACGGCCGCCAAAGTAAACGCCCTGAAATTGACTGAACAATGGGTCGAGACGGAAAAGCCTGCGTTTGATGTTGTGCACATCGCGCCTGCGCATGTGTTTGGCCCGAACGAGCTTGTTACCGACCCGGAGGAACTGCTGCTGGTGGGGACAAACAGAATAATTCTCGGGCCTATCACCGGACAAGCATGCAAAATCAGGGCAGGAGTCACCGTGCACCTTGAAGATGTGGCCGAAGCGCACGTTCGCGCTCTGAACCCATCGATTCCTGGTAATCGACTTTACCTCTTGAGCTCGGGAGGAGTGGAGGGAACCAGGTATGAAGACTGCTTCGAGATTGTGGCGCGCAACTTCCCGGAGCACATTGGCAACACGTTGATCAACAACGGGAGTCTGCCCACGTCTGTATTCAAGGTGGATGCGAGTGAGTCGGCGAGAATTCTGGGGATTGACTTCATCCCGTACGAGCAGCAGGTCCGGGATGCGGTTGGGTATTATCTCAAGTGTGTTCAGCAGCGAACCAACTCCATGACTCAGGGCCAGATAGGTGGTACATGATGCATTTAACCTAGCGAATTGTATAGTGGTGCCATCATTATGCGATGTTGAAAGATTGTTGAAAAGAGAATAACCAAGTACCAACAAGGCCATAAGGAGTTGAATTCGTTTAAGCAACTTTGAGACGAGGTGATGACAGGCATAATTGCGCCAAATTGACAAGTTCAAAGTATTGTGTAGTATCCACTGCCACTAGGGGTTATATGAAGAGCTCAGCAGATTCATCGCCTACCTTACATTGCCTACGCATGATGGCATCTCTGGTGCTGGAGTCTAGTGAGTGACTTTGACAAAACGGTCTCCATCCATGCCTTGTGATGATAACCTTGATGTCGGGCTTTTTTGTATCGAATTTCTGTCGGCCCAGTGCCAAGCAATCAATACGCGGAGAGGATAACCTTGGTTTTATTTAAATTGAACCGGCCCACGCCGAGTTCCGTAGCCCACCCAATGCCCTATCTGCTACAGATGTATTGGCTGGATGGAAAGTTTAATTGAATTTAAGCAATAGTAAAATATTCTCGCATACATCTCGTTCCGGGATTAGAGACAGTCTTCAATATCACTACTACTCAGGATGTAGCCATCACAGGGTGCAACGTAAGTATCAACCATGTGCTTTTCTGTAGACTCGCAAAGTCTACCTGCAAACAAATGAGCATTCTCAAGTTCAATGCTATTTTAGGAAGCAAGCCAAACCAGTACATCTCATATAAGAAATGCCGTAGCTGAAAGTTGGTTTTCCTGTATTAAAAGGGGAGAAATTCTCTTTCCAGAGGCCCAAGATCGAAATCTACAATATAATTGTGAACATCATAATCGAGCATTCCCAAATCGGTGTCATCAAACCAGGCTATAGGACTGGGAACTATTTGACCCTCCAAAATATCCACGCAAACTTGCAAACTATCCCTACCGCTCTCAGCAACCTTAAATTTGCCAAGCGACTCGGGTTGTGGATAATCAGCTTGAGCCATTATCATATTCAAAAACATGAAAGCCTTCACATTGGTTTCTCCGTTTCGAATCCGCTGTTCGCTCAGGGATATCATTTTTCTCATCGCGTCTCTGAGAAAGGAGGATTGTTTAACGTCTGGATATAACTCCAGGCCTTGGTATTGGTCTTCCGCTTGTGCAATCAGCTCTAGGCCAATAGCAATGCATGCGTGTCGAATGGCCTGTCTGAACATCCCCCCTCCAATCAGTATCAGACGATCAAAATTCTTGTCTAGCTCTGGGGAGACCACAATCATCGCCGCATCTAAACTGGCCTTGCGAGAGTAGTAAAAAAAAGGATTTGTGCCAGCTCGGTAGGAAAAGGCACAATGGAGCACAAGAATAAATCGTCGAATGAGAAATTCTAACATGTTGCGATGAAATTGGGTTACAGAAGAGCTTTCTCGCAGGATGCAATAAGCTCGAAGGTATGGATCCATAACATCGGAGCTCAGGGAAACAATTTCTGCATATGAGAAATCAGAAGACAGGCCGTTCAGAATCTGGACAATTCGATGACGGCTTCGTAACGAGTCTAAAAGGATCAGTTGCAGAGAGGTCGTTGTGAGGGTACTATTGGGATGAGATCGGACTGCTGTCCCCGATTCGTTGTGGATATCTTCATCGTTGATATTACAAGGAGGTTCCGTGTCGAATTCATCAAAACGGATCCTGGGCGGCATGCCTGAGTCCAAGGATGACTGAATTGCCAACTCCATGATCGTAGCCCAGAGACGACGACGAACCTCTATCTGAATCGCTGTCATATTAGGAAGATATTTTGGGTCGCGATGCAAGCCAATCTGCATAGCTCTGTTCACCAATGATCCCGTCGAGGTCCACACCAAATCACCGCCCAGCGAAAAGACCTGCTTAGCCAGAATCGTCAGGCAGTGAACCTGCAGGCCTGTAATACTCAGACAATCCTTTTCCAAAGGACCCGACAGCCAGGTTTGGGCGACATGCAGCCACTGGTGCACTGTGTTGCGGAAGTGGGCCTCGCCATCTCCGTGGTCGTACGCAGTGGACCCTATGGCCAATACAAGAAGGACTTTCAGACGGTTCCCCATGGAAGCATCCTCTGGATTTTCCCAATAGAGATTGTACTCAGTAGAAAACGTAGGGACATGAAGTATCCGATGCGCCGATTCAAAGAAGCGAAAATACAATTTCATCATGACATCTGCCACGGCTCGAGGAGGTGGCAAAAGGTTGGCTTCGGGCTGTGAAAGGGATCTCGTAGGCCGAGATTCTTTAATACATCTAACCAAAGTTTTGTATCTCTGGAATAGATCTCCCATTTGCGTGACAATAGGCTTCGTTTGTGGGTCTTTGAAATAGTCCGTATCACCGTTTCCGATAGCTTCCTTGAAACAGCTCATAACTCTGTCGAACTAGTGGAGGTCAGTAAATGTAGTGACCATTTTTTAATTATTTTTGAACACAAAAGAGTAGGGCTTTTGTACCTCCTGGCTAACCAGCATCCAGTGAGACCGTCCTAAGAGTCTTGTCTTGTCCACTATCATCCTCGAGTCAAAGCGTGCCGATTCGTAGTCCCTGGTGAGATCTCCAGCCATAGATGACTCAGATGTATATTCAAGCCGAATGCGCTCTAACTTAGCCACTCGAGAGATCAACTCCCTTGTTTTTGCGCCTAAAACCTGCGGGTGAGAATTTGACGGAATCATTTCCTTTGCAATCGTAGCCGGGCTCGAACTCAAGACTGTTGAGGGATCAAGATTGATAATGCGAACGGTACCTTCCGAGGTTGTTCTTCTCATAGGAAACTGGTCGGAGAGGATTGACGGGACTTTATAGGCTGATGAGCTTGATGATGGGCTGTGTGAGTCACCTTGCTCGACTCCCCTACGATATGCACATTGGCTTTGCGTTGAGATGCAGCCTTGACAAGGCTTCTGTCGGTCGCACTTGGTTTTTCGCCGATGGCACTCTATACATGCTACAGCGGGCCGTCTCCGTCGGCCCGGCTCGGTTTGTTGGCTTTCTCGGTTCATCGATAGGTGTCAGACAGACTCGGCCGTAACGATCATTCAGGGTTCGGGGAAATGTTGCGGAAGCAAGTATCCATCCGTATCAGTTGTCATGAGCCTTCACACAGGTGTTGGTTTGCATGACCAAACGAAGAACGTTGATTTTATACTCCGTAATTGGCCAAGGTTTGTTGTATTTGACGCGAAAGTTAAATATAGTGCGGAGTTTGCCGACCAAATGACCGCACTTGGACAGATAAAATGCCGACCAAATTACCGGAATCCGGTTTCTAGGGGCTTGAGGTGAGAATCGTTAGGATTGACACCTTCTATGTGGATGCAAAGGTCTAGTCTAACACTTCTAGTCCTCACTGCAAGGCTTTCGCTTGAAAGGTTTGCCTATGACCATACCGTTTTCTTTGCTGGTCCTTATGCTCCTGTTACCTGTGGGGTTAGCCGGACGACACCCAATTGCTTGAGCTGAAGAAAAAACCCCGTCACTGGTTTCTTTTTTACAAATAAGCTCTTTTCGCATAGCAAACCGTTGCTGTATTCGTTTATCGTCATTTTATTTGCTCCATCTGACAGAGAACTAGTTGATTAGTTTGGCCAATGGAGCCCATTTCACTCAATTTATCACGCACTGGAGACCTATAGGGTAGCTGGTTAGATATTCAACAATCAAAGGCCATCTAAATAAACCGTTGACGGAAGTATCTAAACTAGCCTTTCTTCACTATGGAGCACTTTCAGGGAGGACCCATCGTTAAACGTCTCATAAATAGCCAGTATTACCACCCAAATCCGTAAAGGCCCGTTTGCAAGTTGTATTTGACCCCCCGGAATGCAACCTACGCATCTCACCAGCCGAATAGGTCTCCTTGGATCGGTTATTCTTCATGAATCTTGGCGTACCCGTTAATGTTTCTTGTTTAGAAAATAATAATGAGATAGATGGTGATAGTTAGGACCCGAGGAGAATTTGCCCACTAGTGTTTCGTTTTATTCTACTATTTCCCCCCCTGGAGCATTTAACAATATGCGAAGGTGAGCACGGACTCCTCATTCTAAACCCGGTGGTATAAATGGACCTGGACCGTTTCTTGTCTGCTAGTTACTATTTCGAATGTAAGGAACGATTAATAAAAAAACTAGAGGATAAAACGTCGAGTTTAATTATGAAGAAAACTCGCGGCGAATTGATTGTATTGCCGACAACGCTGATCAAGAGTTGAGTTGTGGGTCATTATTGTCGTATCAGCGTCGATTCTGAGATGCCGGCCCACTTTGGTTGTGTCATAGCTCCAAGGTCTTTTGGTTTTTTTTTTCGAAATCACCGTCGGACATTTATCATCATCACCATCACCGATGATCTAAAAGAGGGGCCTGGAAATGTCTCGGGACATTGATCAGCGAGACGGCGCCCTGCACGAACCCAATGAAGCCGTTTCCACTAGCAGTGCGTCTTCGCTTACGGACAACACGGGCTGATGATTATTTACCTGCTGGTGACCGGGCACTTATGAATGCGAAATGACGTATTTGCACGGTAGATAGTGATGGAGGCTGTGAAGATAGCCAGCAAATTTACGTCATGTGAATGGTTTGCTGCAAGCCTACCCAAATCCAAGGCCCTTCGGGCTCTGAGATGTACAATCTACTCCTACATTTTCATCCAACTCCGATTCCAACCAAAGCGAGCCTGGCGGAGTTTTATTCCCTCTGTCTCGTTGGATTCATTTGTCTACGGTCTCCATTGGGATTACAGGTCTTGTCAAATAGCTACTTGTTGAAATAACCATTTGCGATCCTCAATCCCTGTGGCAATCTTTCTTCATCTACACTCAACACGTTTCATCATTGAAAGTAAAGTCCATACGCTGCAGAGCCCAAAGAGCTTCACGGCCAAGCTAAACACGATGGCAAAAGTGCTCCCTGTTTGTCATATCACAAGTTGTATCAAAACCATCAACTAGCAACTATCACATAGGTTAAATGCCCGGAATAACCGGTATTAGAATTTAGGTAATATGAACATGGCCAAGACCGGAATCGGTCGCAAAACACCGTAACAAATACTACACAACCCCGGCTTATCAATCTGTGGATCACGGGTCTTGCCGAGCCCAGCCAATAAGCATCGACGCTAAGCCATCATCGTCATATCAATTGATCATTATCATCCCGACGCCGGCGACAGTCTCCAACGGCCGCCTCCAGCAGCTGGCGATAATAGCAGCTGTAAGAGACGCAGATAGATCCCTTCTGTCATGAATCAAGAGCTTTTTAATGCCTCTGGAATCGTAGCCATCTTTAACACTATTGACCTTAATTTTAGCGTATGTTCATCTTAGGTCTTATCTGATATGCATAAAGCTGTATTTGTTAATTATACAGCCTTGTTGGATTGCCTCCGTGCAAAGGGGGATGAGACGAACGCCCCCACGCCTGCTCGGTTGGGTTGAAGCCCTTAAGATGTCACAACATGCGGAAAAGGCCTCACTATAGAAGGGAGTCAAATTCGATTTCAATCAATAGAATGATGAGCTCCTGATCCATATGGAAGTCAGGGGATTCAACCACCCCAGCCATATCGAATACGTGTACAAGCTGTCGTTTTCCTAACTCAAGATTTGGTTGCTATTGTAACGGCTGTGCTAGACCGCTGTACCACGGAGCAAAAGATTGGTCAATAATCGCTATTGCGGCAATTACTGCAGCACGTAACAGGGCTTAAGAGCCTCTGAACAGGTGATCGGGCTGCTCAGAGCCGGCACGGGGGATCAGGCCGTAACAGCTATTTCAGAGTGACGCCCTACGCCCTGACGATCGGACACAGGTTGTGCTTAGGGTCTTGTATGTAACTACGTGGCCAAGGTCCTCGGTTCAGTCATAATGTAAAGGAGTGGGTCCCCTCGGACTGTGCTCCTGTTAACTGTGTTGAGCGCTTATGCGTCAGGATCCGCCGGCATTAGAACGGAGAGATTTGTAAAATGCCGAATAGGTAAGACTGGCGATGAAACACACTCATAAAAGCCCGTGAAAAAAACAGGCCGCATATTTACGGCAAATTCAACCACCTAATAACGGCTTTTTGAAGGGTAGGAGGTATTTCGTAAGGTATTTAATAGACAAGATAAGATGCTATCTTGGAACTATCACTCAGTACCATCATCAACATTTCCCAAGGACATTTAACAGCGTGTCTATCGATTCTCTTAAAGTATCCATCTGTCAAGTTCTTTATCCATTTATCCAATATTTATCACATCATGCCGCAACCAAAGGTCCTCATTGTTGGCGCTGGCCTTGCTGGACAAGCACTTGCATTTTGGCTTTCGAAGATGAATATCGACGTTACAATCATCGAACGCTTTCCATCCTTGCGCTCTACGGGACTGCAATTAGATCTACGAGGCCCAGGAATCGAGGTCATGAAGCGCATGGGCCTTGAAAAGGCATTCCGTGCAAAGTCAGTCCAGGAGCAAGGTTTGGAGTTTGTGGATAATTCCGGCAAGAGATGGGCCTATTTTCCCGCGAATAGGTCCGATGAAGGTTTGCAGGGATTCACGACAGACTACGAAATTATGAGAGGAGACTTTTGTCAGATTTTGCACGATGCTGTCAAGGATCGTGTGAAATATGTTTTTGGAACCACTGTTGATAATTTTGAACAACGAGATGGCGGTGTAAATGTTACCTTTTCCAATGGCGAAAAGGAACAGTTTGACCTTCTTGTTGGTGCCGACGGCCAGGGATCTCGAATTCGAAGAGCCATGCTAGGTCCAAGCCAGGAAGACCCTATTCAATCTCTGGGAGTTTACATCGGGTACTTTACTATCGACCAACCGATTGAGAAAGGGGAAGAATACAAGGCTTCCATATTTATTGGCACGCGAAGGCGCTTTGTGTTCACCCGACGAAATCTGGACTCTAGGGTCCAGGTGTACCTGGCCTTTAAGGCTCCATCCGAGAGAATGAATCATATTCGCAAGGGCGACATTGATGGAGAGAAGCAAGTTTTTGTGGAGACCTTCAAAGATGCAGGATGGACCTCAAATGAAATCCTCAAGGGAATGCTTGCCACAGATGATTTCTACTGCGAGCGTTTGGGCGTTGTTCGCCTTGATGCTTGGTCCGAGGGACGCGTTGGCCTTGTTGGCGACTCCGCATTTTGTCCGTCTGCCAGTACTGGGATGGGAACTACTTCTAGTATTGTTGGTGCCTACGTGTTGGCGGGCGAGATCAAGAAGCATTGCGAATACTCTGGGTTCAAGGACGGTCTGTTGCCTGCGTTGAAAGCTTACGAGGAAAGGTTCCGCCCTTTCATGGCTCAGGTTCAACATGGTATAACGGAAAAAGATGCCTTTTGGGGAAAGATTCCGTCGTCCTCTCTTGGTATTTTTATTGTTAACCTCGTGCTCTGGTTGACGGCGTTATTAAGACTGGATGTTATTAGCAAGTGGATTCTTCGTGAGGAGGTTCATCACTGGGACCTGCCAGATTACAAAGGCCTGGGAGATGAGTCTGATGTTGGACTCTAGACTGTTGTCAATTCTATACTGAACATATGTACAGACGCACACATTATGTAGTTGCACTGTACATGACCTCGTATAATTTCTCAAGCTGCTCGACGACGTCCTCTCTATTGGACACCATTTCTATGATCTCCTTGAGCGCGGAAAGTGGGTCTTTTTTCGTCGTGGAATATATGAAAGATATGTATTTTGTAGTTATCATTCTCAACTCCGTTGGATTATCAGTGAGCTGTCTCAGAATTGGGAATCAGAAATTCATGTACCTCGAACAGATTGAATATAGACATTCCACTATCCATTATATAAGCTTCTTCCTGACTCCTTTTCATAGTTGAATATAGGCCAAGAATTTTGCACAAGGTCGCTCTGAACTTTGTTTCCTCTTCGATAGTATCGAGGGGTGTATTGAGAACATCAGCAAATTCAGACCAGAGCTCTTCATCATCCAGAATTTGTATTATCTCGCGGAATGTACTTTGTGTGTGGCTGAGAGTGACTTCTTCCCACACGAATTGTTCAACGGCCTTATTATACACACCCTCGATACCAAGAGCGGTTTTCGCAAGAGCTCTGTCAACCTGATCTCTCAGTTTAGAACCTTATTCAAACATATCGATTTCATCTTGAGATGCAGACGCGACAGCAGGGCCAATGAGCTCTTGGAAGACGTATTCTTCCGGTCTTTCGTCCATGATTGCGTCCGGTTGCAGATGAAATTCCAATGGGAAGATTCCAGCGTGTGCGCAACACGTGAACAGAGTAATAAAAATGGCTAAAGTGAATAACATGATGAATGGATAGACTGAAGAGTGAAACAGAAAGGACATGGAAAGAAACTACACCATCTTATATGTACTCTGTCAGCATTTACACTCACCATCCGCAGTCAGCCCAGAAATCCAGGGAGTGGGCCAAACTACAATGATCCACCGGGTAATTGGGCAGTAATGGGACGCTAGACTGCATTAGGACACAGTGATCGTTAACTTACTGGCTGTGCATCGTCAGCACAATCCCTCCAGGGCAGACTCACCAACGATTAGCTCTGCGGCCAGACGCCCGAGCAAAAAAGTTACGAACCCTTCACGTTGCAGCTGATAAAACCTAAATAACGAGTCTCTATGGCCTTGACCCGACACCCAGTCTCTGAATGATGCGACGTCTCTTTCTTGGGATTAGCTCCGAAAGGATGCAGATGGTGTTACATTTCGCGCCATACATTTTAAACTTTTACTCTAAGCCAGGGTATTTGATGCTAGCCTGTGTTTTTATTTGGCCCATTTCTTTTAGTATTCGGTCGAAACACTCTGCAAGAACACACCCTCCATCATCGTAAAAAACGATATTGATTGTTGGTCCGGACTGAAAAATGCAGAAAACAGCCAACAGCTTCCAGACCCAGTAGCCTACGCGAGGCTGACAACGTCATCACGTGAGAGGCGCCTGCAACAATGTGGGGTGATATATTAGGACCTTTTGTCAAACTCCTCATTGATTCCTTCCCGTTGTTGGAGTTTCTGTAAACCACAAGTCCAAAGACTCGGCCGAAGTAGCACAATGGCCCATCCAGTGCATATCGACAGCGAAAATATCATCGAAGCCGATATCGATCCAGCCCCTCCTACCCAAGGCGACGAGTCCGATACTCAGTCGTCGTCGTCGAGTTCGATTGCGTCGAGCGTCCGCGATTATGTTTTCGAGAACAATAGGCGATATCACAAGTTCAAAGAGGGCCAATATCTTATCCCAAATGATGACATTGAGCAAGAGCGAGAAGATATGAAGCATACCATGATTCTCCATGTCAGCGGTGGCAAGCTACATTTTGCGCCTTTGGAAAACCCTCAGAGGATCTTGGACCTTGGTACGGGAACAGGAATATGGGCAATTGATAGTATTGAAACCTCCTCTAGTTTCTTTCATCTTGGCTTGCTCTAAGTCTCTCGTTAACCAATGTCGAGCTCCAGTGGCGG
The DNA here is from genome assembly GCA_020623665.1 of Calonectria multiphialidica. Classification (NCBI taxonomy): domain Eukaryota; kingdom Fungi; phylum Ascomycota; class Sordariomycetes; order Hypocreales; family Nectriaceae; genus Calonectria; species Calonectria multiphialidica. The sequence continues at coordinate 157,609 of JAHVYC010000116.1, forward strand.
ATGAATATCCAGGCGCCGAAGTGGTTGGTATGGATCTCAGCCCGATCCAACCTTCATTCGTGCCTCCAAATACCAAGTTCTTCGTTGATGACGTCGAATCTGAATGGGTAGAGAAACCCGACGGTGTCGATTACATTCACCTGCGGCACATGAGCCCAGCTATCAAAGACTGGCCCAAGCTCCTCAAACAGGCACAAAGGTGATGGCCTAAGTCAGCGATATCGTGTCTGCAGCCTTTGCTGACAGTTTACAAGAGTACTCAAACCTGGAGCTTGGATCGAGCTTCAAGACCTCTCCTTACCACCTCGATGCGATGATGGCACCATGCCAGAAGACTATGGCTTTAGGGATTTTATTCGAAACATCAGCCGCGGATTTCAGTGCTTTGGGATCAATCTTGCAGGAATGAAGAACAATAAGAAAATGCTGGAGGAGAACGGCTTCATCAATGTGCAGGAAAAGGTCTACAAGGTGCCCATCGGAGCGTGGGCCCGAGACCCCCAGATGAAAATGGTTGGACTCTACAACCGGTCAGTGATATCTGATGCCTTACAGGGTGTCGGTATAGGTCCGCTTTCCAGAGGTCTCAAGTGGAATGTGGAAGACATTGAGGCCTACTTGGTAGGTGTTCGAAAGTCATTGGCTGATACGTCGATACACGCCTACTACACATACCATGTAGTATATGGACAAAAGCAGCTTGCTGCGTAGCTTTATGGCGTCTCTGGGAATGCAGCTTTCATGTTGGTAGTCATCAGTTTGCTTCTTGAAGGCTGCATTATTCCACAAAGCTGGTTATACGGCAATGGGCCGTGGTGTCGATGCCACTAGCAGTATCTGTAAAATGGTTGTGCTATCAAAGTATTCCCAGGTTTGCAGCCTGGTTGATCCCGCAGTTGAATCTTCTCAAATGAATAAATAGATAAGCATTTCTATTACTATTTACAAGGCCTTTACTTCCCATGCCACCGCAAATCCTTGGTCCAAAAAGACCCTGGGGTAATTAACAGCTCGTGCGATGATTTTGAACGTTTTGCCAGGTACGTCTTCCCAAATCACCTTTTCAACATTGTCTACATAGTTGTCAGAAGGGGTGCCGTGAATATGGCAGTATAACTTACTCGTGTGATCAAACTCTTGCTGAGTGCCCATGTTACCGTGTCTTTCAACCCCACCTGCTCGCACAATGAGGTTGATATCGTTCTGCAACAGAGCACCCGGTAGATCAGAGTATGCAAGAGTAACAGCCAGACGGTTGCGGCCACTGGGAACCAGTATATCGGGGCTTTCCCATACCCTCCTTTCTTCCGGAATCAGTCGCAAGGCGGGAACATCACGGGCTGTGGCCTCGAACTTGTTTCCGCCATCGATGAAGGTGACTTGCTCAACCATCGCGATGGAGGTATCAATACTGACGCGTCCAAAGCCTTGGTTATAGTCGAAGCTACTACCATCATTGCAGTTGTAATTCACAGCGCCGTTCACAAGCAACGCCTTGACGAGAGCCGCACTAGGTCTCTTTTTGCCCTGCTTCTGCAATGCCTCCCGGATCAAAGCTACACAGCCAGACACAAGCGGTGTGGCCATGCTGGTGCCTGACATGAAAACCCAGTCTGGGTCGTCTGACCTTTCAACCAATTTTCCCATGAACCCGACCGACGGTACAGATCTAGACGCCGCTGATAATATGGCGACACCTGGAGCTACTACATCTGGCTTGATACGGCCAGGAATAGTCTCCTTGCCGTGAATGTCAGCGGTGTACTTGGTAGGTCCCCTGCTGCTGAAATACGCCGTCTCTGTGGCGCCTGCGTTTTCTTCGTGGCCGACAGCACTAGTATTGTAGCCGTTGTTAGACCGTGTTGTGCCTGTGGCTCCAACGGTGATACAATTCTTGGCTGCACTGTTGCCACCAATCTGCCTCTCCTTATGATTAGGCTGCCTAGCATTGTTCCCGGCTGAGATTAGTACAACAAAGTCATCGTTCTCCCAAATGAAACGGTCAATCGAGGTTGCATCTGCCTCATACCCAATCTGGCCCTTGTGTTCGTCCCACTTATTTAACCAACTGTTGTTGTGGATTCGTACATGTTCCTTATACGCAGACATAAATAGCCGAGTCACATCTGAAGTTGTGTCCAGTACCCACTTGCTTTTCTCATTCAGCTTCGACATCGATTGGATCATTAGCGTGGCAGCTGGGGCGGTCCCCTTCACGGAAATATGCTGGCCGGTAGCAGGATCGTTATATACGCCGCTGCCACATATTGATCCGCAGACATGTGTGCCGTGTCCCTTCCGATCCCTGGAATCGCCCCACAACGGGTCTAGTTTCGCTATGCGACCGACGAACGCTGGATGTATAGACTCGTTGTCAGTCTTGCCCTGATCAAAGCCCGTGTCTGCAACGCAGATGACCTGGCCGTCGCCTTGATACCCCGAGGTATTGACAAGTGTATCAACATGCAAAATATTACGTGCCTGGTCGTTGCCCACAATCTTTTCCCTCACTTCTTCGATTCTGTTCAAGCTATCAAGCTTTGCAAGTTCGCCAAGCTTGTCTTGGTGCACAGTGACTCTGATCTTTTTATCGACGACATCCAGGTCGCTGATGTCAACGCCGGCCAATTCCGCCACTTTCGGCGCCAAAGCCTGGGAAGATAGATTAGGATTGTCGTGGAGGATGAGGTCCACCTCGTATTCCGTCCGATGGTCTTCCTCCTTGACCATTTCCTTGAGTGATACAGTAGTCTTCAAGCATGCATTATAGCTGCAAGAAATCAGTACATATCACGAATGACAAGGGAATATGTACCCAGGTGTTTTGAATAAATGGTGCGATGAGAAATAAAGTTAGACACTCACATATTCGCAGTCTTGACAAACGACAAAGCCCGGATAGTATCAAGATCCTTTGGTTCATAACGGCACAAGTAGGTATACTGTGAAACGTACTCTTGGATTTCCACATGCAGGCTATCTAGTTGAATCTTTTCGTCGATGGTAAGATCTCTATCGCCTTGGATGTAGATAAAGTTGGAACCACTCGCATCTTTGCACTGATTTGCAGCGGCTTCTGTATTGATTGTGTTGCCATTGACGGTGATACTAGCCATCTTTGAAGTTGGTGGTATTCTGGTAAGAAAGTAGCTGAAGTTATGAGGGACTTTGAAGAATAGAATGAACAGGAGTAAGTGATATAGAGTATAAATAGTTCCTGCCCCGCAGTCTGATCCATAAGCAGACTAGTCAACTATTCCCATCAGACGTGGTGATGATAAAGAGAGACATGGCTGATTTAACGCCGGGGGTTCAGCTGGACCCGCTCCATCGCTGAGGCCAGCTGAGCGACAAAACTAGTGGCTCACCGTCCCTTCCAGGCCAGCTCAGTCAGACTGTGCCGTACATAGCTGCAGTGGCAGGGTGGGTCCACCAAAACAATAGTCAAAAGTTTGGATGCCTTTTACAGGGGTCTAGATCAACCACGTGCTGTTGGATTGTAGGCAGTCTGAGTAATCGACATGCCTGGGTTGTCTCGGCGAGACCAACACATAGCATGTGAGATCAAAAAGACAAGGTAGAGCATACGGTAATGTCAATATTCTTCACGCTCTCACTACATATGCTCTCAGATGGTACTGGTTTTGATTTCGGTGCTCTCGTCCTTGAGCACTTTTCCACCGAATACAGGTTTCCTCGTGCTGGTCTTTGCAAATGCCAGCTGCCAGAAGCACCACGAAAATATGCAACCTTTGATATCGTCATTTAGTTAAATTCAGTTGCGGTAGTTAGTGATTAGAGAAGGAGAAAATAAATACTACAGGCAGTGTTCATGTCAAGCCGTTCATATTGTTGTTGCACTACAGAGACGACTGCTCGCCACCTATGACTTGACATCTCTGACACAATATTACTACCATACTTCATTGTTTGCTTGACCATTTCCTTCGGGGTTAGCCAATTTCAGGACATCCGTGTCGAAAAAATGCCTCACACCCTCATGATCATCCCATTTCTTGCCAGCCTGCTTGAGCTCCATCAACTTCTGGCACTTCTCAACGGCCATACGACATCCGATAAGACTGTCAAATATTTTTATGTCATCCAAGTTACTATACTTTGAAATTGGTGCATTGCTGTGGTCGTAGTGAGAGTGAGCTTCCTCATCCTGACCGCCATATGTATGAAAGTTTTCGATGGCACCCCAGCGATCCACCTTGCCCCGCTTGAATTTGAGCGGATCTGTATAGTGTCAGACAAGCCTTTTCTGTGCGAGTGGGGGTTTGTTGATGTGTTTACTTACTATCAGATTCCTTATCCTCTGCAGGGTTCAGAAGCTGACGTCGTGTATGGCCAATTGCGTATGAATCCTGGATGATGTGGAACATGCTGCCCAGCGCTCGACGTCCAATGTCCAAGCCCTCAAACTTGGAATCATTTGATAGTAGATAACGGAAAGGCTGGAAACTGTCTGGAACTGACCCCGCGGGACAAAATTCTGAGAGTTTAGTATACTCAACAATAGTGTCGCTGGTAATACCATCTTCTCCGTTTGCGAGCTTGTACATGACTTCCAGCCATATCATCAGCTTCCGCTTTGTCTCCACGGTCGATTCACCTTCCCTACATGCCATGCAGTGGAGGAATTGGAGGTCACCGTAATGTGAGCGGCCAGTGACATTTCGAAATCTAGTCGAGTCAGGGAATCTTTTATCCCACTGCTTGCCACCCGTACGATAGGCATCGCCCCACTTAAGTCCCCATGAATAATTGTGGTTTTCACCAGGACTATCATCAAAGAGCAGGCAACCTGGGTCGTCATTCCAGATCGCCCCTCGGATGTATTCCCAGTCATGGTCGCCGGCATTGTTGACCATCGTGCCCTTGGCAACGCCAAAATTGCCATTGATGAGTGCAGCTAGAGTCAGACTCTCGTGGATGGGTTGATGGAATATTCCCTTTGGGCCTCCACTAACCGACATGTTTGTGGTGACCCCCGTCCATTGGACTGGTTCAGGGCTTTCAGCGCGTTCCATGATATTCAAGATATTGGAAGTTTTTTCTGTGGCCAGTAAATGTGGAATGAAGTGCGAGAACTTTGAACTTGATAATTCCTATGAAAAAGACTAGAACAGTTATTTCTAGTCGATAACGGACTCGCTGCCCTTTGACTCGTACTAAACATAGGGATGGCGGAGTGTGGTGCCTCGGTTCTCAGCCCATACGGATCTTCAGCTGGACTCTGCCTCGATAGTTTCAGCTAGCTAGTGATTGCTAAAAGGAAAGCGCCGAGAGCGTGAGCTGAATTGGGAGAGTCAGCTCTTGAAGTTACGCCAGCTGAGGCAAGACGGCGCTTAGCACAACCGATAATAGGTATATTTGACAAGTAGCCCAACGATGAATCTGACCCACATCGACCATAATGGCTAGTTGCAGATAAATATGAACATGTGCCTCAACGTAAGGTTTGGAATATGGTGTGATCCCCCAAACTATCGAAACCTGGCCAGTCAGGGACGAGTAGTGGTTAGCTGCTCCGCGACATACGTATATCATTGCCTCAAATTCGTCCGGATGGGCCGTAGTGCGAAGCGACTATTGAAACGAAATGCATGTCACCGCAGCTGATCGCCGCTAATGCTGCAAACACTCAGTGCTGGTAAGGCACACATAAATGGTCGCCTATTTTGTCAAACATGCCAAGCTTTGCCCTTTTGGTGTGCCATGTTTTCTTACCCCGGCTGGATCAGTGCGGCTGTTATCCAGACTATCGATAATCGATATCCCAACTTGGATGAAATTATCTCACCACCCTGGGAGACTTCAATATTTGCCCCCTGCAAAGCGGGGTGCGTCCCACCTTTGCTCCGTGAACCCTGGGTGGAAGCCTCGTTAAACCGCAACTGGCCAGCTGAGCTGTGTCCCAGAAAGGTTAAGCGCTTCAAGGGATATCCGAACACGCACAACCTGCAGTGAACACCAACCTGGCTGGTATTCACTGAGCACATTTCGTCTGCCCAGAACGGCATGGGACGGCCGGCCGATTTCCAATTAGGGCTTATACAGCCAGCCACGTTGTAAGGCGATTCTTGGGACAATCATGGCGAGACCAAGCGTAGTGTCTATCACAAGCCGGTGGCATGGAACCATTTCAACTACTTGGGGAGGTCTCTTGCCAGCCGCGTCGCTATACTTCTAAGTATAAATAAGTGCAGTATCCGGTACTCCCAAGTCATTCTTCAGCAACCAACATCATCATCAAAGCAATCTCTTCATTCACAGATACCTTCCCAACAAGAATTCTTTCAAAGAACTCCTAAACACATACAACCATGTCCGCCCAAAACCAAAACCAGGATGCCCCATCTGACGCCAACCTTTGCTGGGAGCAGCTGAAGACCGACTCTGGCAAAGCTTACCGCGTCAAGGCCTCTGATTATGATATTTCCCAGAGGCCTGAAGGCGAGGACAACGAAGTAGCTGCCAGCGGACCGTCTTTTGAAAACGTCTCTGTTCGCTGGGAGTTTGGCACCTCTGGAGAGCCATCCAAGGAGATCCAAAACAAGACTGGCATCACCTGGTACAAGCTTGACAGTGCTCCATGGCACTCGATCCACAAGTATCGGTTGACCATCAACGTCAAGGACACGTACAGGTACTACTTTACCGACGAGGAGCCCGACACCTACAAGCTCAACGTCTTTGCTGTGTCCGCTACGCACACTGTCGATTTTGACTCCAAGGCCCCCACCATTGTCAAGATCTCTGGTTACTAGGAGGAACGCTATTAGATATTAGTTGGGTAGCGTCGAAGGATGGGGGAGAGGGCTGAATGAAGGACGAGGTGGTGGCTAGTTTCGCTCCGTGGGTGATATTGTCAACTATTTAATCACCAATAAATGATATTATATCTTACTCAGAAGAAATGATCCTTGAGCTAATTTTAAATGTCTGCATAATACCGCACTATTACCCAGTTTTGAGGTCGTCTATGGATGAGTCCGGGTCCGGGTTTAACAAGTTAGCGTAAAATGACGGCACGGCAGTCCTGGCAACGCCAGCACAACCCGGCCTAACCCCTGAAATTTAGTTGGTTGGGTCCTGCTTTCGCGATTTAGTGGGCGTATGAAGTCGTCTTCTGCGCCCAACTCGCAATAAATTTATATCACGAATCCGGAACCAACAGCGACACTTGTCCTCACCTGACACATGATGGCTGCCCAAGGTTTTCCTGCACCGTTGCTTCGCTCATCTACACCAAGCTGTTTCGAAAGGATAGCCTATGAATTTATTCTCTTCAGGCTCTAATATGAGTTTTTGTCACATAGGAATTCATGAATCCCCAACGCAATGGCACGGGCAATGAAGTAATGAGTTGTCGTAGCAATTCCCTTGTCCGTGTCCAGGTCATCGCCAGGAAAAGAATTGTTGGCTATCCACAAAGAATCAAGGTTTTCCAATAATTACAAGTAGGATAACATTTGCGTACAGGGTTCACAAATTCTAAGTTTAAAGCTCCTTGAAAAGCAAATTCTTGGAAGCGTCCGGAACAGACTGGAAGTAATCAACGTTTTTGCTCAATGTGTTATCGCATAGCGGAGACAGGCTTACCATGTGTGAAAACTCAAGGTTTGGATATCTGTCTGCAAAGCCATCAACGTTTCTGAATTCATAACTCATGAGAACGTTGGCCAAAATCATTTTGATCTCATTTGCAGCGAAGAATCGGCCAGGACAGGCGTGGCGGCCGTAGCCAAAGGTGAGGCTACTCTGGCTGACGCTGACGAATTGGTTAAGGGCTGCTCCTTCGACGGAACCTTTTTCCTTGGCCTCCTGTCGCAGTCGGTAGAACCTCAAAGGGTCCATTTTGTTGGGATCGGGAAAAACCTCGGGGTCGGAGTTGACAGCAACAGCAGGAACCTCGATAGTTACCCCGGCAGGAAGGACCTGGCCATTGGATAGCGTGAAAGTCTTGAGTACTTTGCGTTGGAAAGATGCTGGTGGAATTAGTATACCACATTTCATGCCTTTGGGGGGGCAGTTACTTACCCATTGAGGCCGGATGCAGCCTCATGGTTTCCTTGAGGAAGCTATCCATTTTTTTTATTGATTGCAGAGCGTTGCTAGTAAAAACTCCGTCATTCTCTGCCAGCGCCTGCCGGGCTTCCTCTCGTAGTTCGGCTGCAAGTTCTGGCATGGCGGCAAGGTCATAAAAGCTAAAGAGCGTTACAAATGTGCAAACGGTACGAAGCCATGAGAGAAGACTCACGCGTTGGTAGCAGAAAGTGTGGTGGTATGAATGGCGGCAAATGAGAGACCCAATTGGACCTTGGCCAGGTTTCGGCTGTTTTTATCGGTAAAATTGGGCGTCTCATCAAGAACCCATTGGAGCATGTCGAATGGCTTCTCGGCGGACTTGTCAGCTGTTTGCCGCGCCTTGATGACAGGCCTCAAAAATTCCTCGGCCTCCTTGGCTCGCTGATCGAGCTTCTTTACTTGAGGGAGTCGGCTTGCGAGGAAAGGCCGAAGCCATGGGCGAATGCGCTGGACTGCATGCACAGCACCCATCACCTCCATCGTATAGTTGATAGCGGCATCAATGTACTGCTCACTGCGGCAAAGTTCAGGGCCAACAAAAAGTCGCCCAGATACCATTGTGACAATTCGGAGGAGGGTCTTGTGAAGGTTGATCTCGTTCCACGCTGGGGTAGGGGGGATTTCTTGCCTCAAGACTTTCCGAACCTCCTCGTCAAGTACCGGGTTGAGCTTAGCTAGTAGATGTTAGCAAACTCATTTGGTGGAATGATATGCAATCTCTTACGTAGAGACGGTGTCAAACGCAACTTCACTGTGTGAGGTATGATTGGCACCTTTGTTTCCATTCGAGTATACTTGGCTTCCATGATCTAGATAGCATAAAGTTAGCAACGTAAGTTTATAGCATTACAGTGAATCATACGTCGTCAACAGCGGCTTCCATGCTAATAATAGAGTCGGGGACCCTCTTTAGCTCGGGAAGGAAGCTGGGTGAAAGAACGATGATATTGGAATCTGATGGATATTAGATATGATAAAACTCAGTGTCGATAGGTTACATACCTCGTGAAGTAGTGATTTGGAAAATCCCATCTTTGAACTATAGAGCCATGTTAGTCAGAATCTGGTTGAGCGTTTTATATTGATAGTACCTTTTTGTATCCGGCATTGTACAGTCCTCTAGCCCCAGCGATATACGCCTTTCTGCGCTTCTCAGTATTTCCCAGTTCCTCTCCGATGACGGGAATTTTCCAGAGTTGCACCGCATTCACGACTCTTGGTCCCAGGATCGCTGTCGCAAGAACCAACGCCAAAGCTGATATTATAGGCAGGCGACCTACAACGATAATCCCGATGAATTCAATGATGGACATGGTGGTGATTATTGGCAACTAAAAGCCAAGTTTTTATGAGCTCGTAGATGATGGTTCTCAAGTATTGAAAGTGCACCCATCGCCGAGAGAGGCCAGTTTTATTTATTCTTTGAGGGCCCAGCTATTTTTAGGCCCCAAGCCTTTCTCTCTGTCGTGCACTCCTTTTCCGTGGTTACTCTTTGCAGATCAACTCAGCCATCAGGGCTGACGTACAATCGAATCGATCGGCATAGTAGAAACGGGGTCTTTGAAAGCCCGCGAGTCCGATTGCGAGGTGAAGATTTCACCGACACCAGATGTGACTACCAGGGTCTCATCGAATGACAGTACGGGGTTCAGTCCACGTATCAGTAAATATGGTTTGATATCACCGGAATGCATTGGTATTTCTATATTACTATGGACCATTGGCCCCTGTCAAGCCCTTTGATTGCTCGTGTAACTTCAAAACAGCCCCAAGCCTCTCAAATGTGACGCATCAAACACAAAGCGACAAGATGGAGGCCACATGGCGATCCCTGTCTCGGTATCGGTCATCGTTTATCGGATTCTCAATTAGCTTTAAGAGCGTCACTAACCAATAAGGACGAACTTTTATGTCAGTCTAAAGTTTAATGAGCTTGAAAATGGCGGTGTTTCAGTTAATCAGAATGATCAGAACAGGGTTAATCGTAAGTTTACGCCCTACGCCCTACGCCCTACAGCGTTACTAGGTCCACCCGGCTTCCGTGCCGCGTATAGCACACTTCCGGGATGGTAACATTTCCATTCTTTGCCTTTAATATTTTTCCTTGTTACTTTCAGGACTCAATATAGGAAATTATAATATTTTATTGTTCATTTATTATATTAAGCTTTAAACTACCAACCTCTTAGTCTTGATTAACTAGCCTCCCATATTCTAGGAGCAGACGGAACATATAAATCTGCATGTCTTCGTCCCTAAGAGCCTTTTTCGCCCACTCCCTTCCCTGTTCTCCAATCTTTCGTCCGGTCTTGTCCCCCCCCATGTTCTTATTAGCTCCTTCGAAAAAATGGCCCAACACAACCCACAGACCCGACCCTAATCGAACATCCACGGGGACGTAGTGATGCCACGCACTCAACCTTTCATCAAACCAAGTCTGAAAGATGGCCGCACGATAGATGAGGCTTCGGCTCTCTAGAAACGGCAGAAACCGGCCACTGAAGCCCGCCCCGTCCATGTCCAAGAGGTGTCGAAAACGCCAGTTCTCCGCAAAAGGAGTAACCTGAGACAAAAGACTGTTTGTTCTTTTGTCACTAGAACCCTCTTTGCTTCCGTTCTGCAATGTTGCGTTGCTACGCTTGGCAGTATTGATTTGCATAGCGTCGGCCCAGGTCTGAAAGCTGTCCAACTCGGTCGCGCAATCGGCTTGGTGGCACTTGTGCACGTCACCCGCGAAAGAAACGTTGATGGAAGGAAGTCTGTCGTCGGTTGACTCTTCTAGTTTATGCTCGTAGGCTTCGTGGACGAAACGAGCCCGCAGAAATCCCGTCCATGACCCGTGAGCGGCATAACCATCTGAGCCGGAGCCCCTCCAGAAAAGACCGTCTTCCTTTTCATCCCACGTCATGTCGAGCTTCTCGTCATAGTCACTTTTATGATCAAAGTTCCAAGGAGAGGGTATCAAGATATCTGAGAACCCGCCAATACGGCCTTGGCTGAATATTGGGAACAATGAGCGAGTCCCAACCATGGCACCCGATGGAGACATAATAAACCCATCAAGGTACGCCATGTCAGGCTGATGGCACATGTCATTAGCTAACTCACTGTTAGCCAGAAGCAGGCCATGTTCTGTGAAGGTCGAGTGTGGCGCGATGCATTCCACGCACGCGGTGCTCCTATCCCACCATCGCTTGTGTCGCGCTGGGTCATTGGGGGAGCATGATGGTGCAATGAGGTCGTAATATAGTTGCCACAACCCATAGTTTGCGAATTCTGTGGGCATGTGTTCCCTTGAAGCCGGTTCGGTGAAGGTACCTGGCCATCGAGACCCATCTCTCTCTTCCTTAGTCTTGTTAATGTTCTGCACGATGTTGCTCCTCGCTGTCCGACCCTTGGCCTTGCTGGTTTCCATCTCTTCAAATGGAATGGCCATGCGACACTCGTCGGCCAAGTTGATGGCCAAGTCCATGTCTGGCAGCCATTTTGAAAATGGACTGATCATCCTCTGCAACGAGTCCATCATCCATCGATGTGATCCGGGAACGTGAGGTGATAGTTCGACAGTACCATTTCGAATCCGCAGACCACCCATCTCCAAGCTAGAATAAGAGAGGAGGTCAGAGGTCCTGCGGCGTATCTCCGCTGGGTCGATGCCCCAAAAGGGAAGCAGATCTTGGTGGATCTGGTCGAAATCATCGATGATTGGGGAGTCTCGGTCCGCGGCAAAGTTGTACCATTCATCAAAGTTAGGCGGTGGTGGTGAGCCATACCTACGCTTGTACTCGGCAACTGCTTCGTCCAATGTTCGGCTCGCCGCGGCTTCAGTTGCCCATCGTTGAGCCTTGGCATCGGCAGCAGCTATTAGTCCAGTGATGGCTTGGCGTACTGATTTGACCGAGTGGGCATCAGTCGACCACGAGATAATGAGTGCACTCGACATGCAGACTGCTATGAAGAAGACAACAAGCCATCGATGCATGACAGAGGTGGTTTGCCGTTGTGAGACATCAGCGTAATGAAGAGTGAAGCAGCAGAGAACACCCAACACCATAGCTACCACCAACCCTGCTCCCAGAGTCTCATGATCATATGCCGGGGGCAGAAGTAGTCCCGAAATAGGTTGGAAGAGGTAACCCCCAAAGAGGCCCAAGCTACTAACAAGAAGACCGACGGTCGTAGGATGTAGGAATTGCAAAACGGAGAAGCCGCAAACCACAACGACGGTAGTCGCTAGTGAGTCGATGGCCAGATCTTTCAGGTCAATAAAGGAAGGGCAAAATGCCCAAAACAACCACGAATCATGGAGAAGTGTCCAGAAAGACGTCACAAAAATACAAAGAGCCGCTATCAAGGGCACAACAATCAAGAAGCCATCTAAATCACCGCCATTCTCCAACTCGGAGCGGCGAAGATCGGACATGCTCACTAGAACCACAGCGTCAAAGAGACAAATGGCGACCTGTGCGCCTACAACCAGTGGTTTCCATTCCCAGCCTGCGGGGCAGATGGTTCCCGTGGTAGTTCGGAAGTAGCCTAGAGCTGACACGACAGTGAATCCCCAGACAAGGGCCACGAAGCCGTAGACCATGCGATGTCCCGAGGTTAGGGGAAGGCTGTGCACTTTGGCTGTGTCTCGTAGCTTTGGCGAGGGAAATCGCAAGGCGGAGAGGCCGTAAAAGTCGCAGAGGATGACGAAGAAGGGTAAGAATGCCTAGAAAACAGGAGCGATCAACCCATATTCTATGCTTATGGAGAATGACGATGAAGTACTCACCTCAACTCCTGGGTAAGCACACTGGGTGGTTCGGACAGTGAGCCAGAATGACCATGCCCGCAACGCAACGCAGGCAATGATGTAAACGAGCGGTAAAGGCCAGCAACGAACCAAGTCGACGTAACCACTCAAAACATGCACATTCTTCCTCGTGGTGGCCCTTGTCATGTGGGTTGGCAAACCATCGGAGGTGCCGAATCTCGATATTGAATCATGACAATAAGACAAGACAATGGGGAATAGAGTTATCAAAATGAGAGTGAGAATTGTCAAATGAATTGGTCGCTCTGGGCAGGGCCGATTAGCGGGGCTTCGTTGTTGAAGGGAGTGAAATACCGTAGGCAGCGCTTGTGTAGTATCTGGATGAGAGAGTGTAAAGCCCAAGGATCAAGCCTCTAATCAACAATTAGCGCTCGTCAGTGGACCGAGGGAAGAAAACGGGAACAACCTACAGCGGCGGGATGGCCTTAGGCGATACAGGACGTTTCATTCTCGAGCCACGCGTGCCAAGAGCGGGGTGAGAGTGTAGAAACGAAAATTGCGGACAAAGCCTTTTTGTTTCCGGCTAATTTACATCCTTTAAGCGGATGTCGATCGTCTACGCAACCCCATTGGGTGCTGCCAGGTAGGCAACAGGCAGAGAAACAGGGGCACCGGGTGGCTGTGCCGAAGGATTGACGGATTGCCTGGTAAATTCGCTAAAAAATACGGGTTTTCGGGGATTACTGTTATTGGTTACTGTATATATGACCCACTTGGCACAGCCTCTTAGCTAAAGCCATCCCCACATGTCAGCACAAAGCAAATGAGGATAAGCAATAGGCGTTGGTTCAAGGTATTTAAGTAAGAGAGATGCTTATCACTAGTTGGCTCTACTGGATCACATGACATAAAGGAGACACGAAGCACCACCTCATCAGCATAGCAAGGAAGTAATTAACCAAGTATTCAAGAGCTAATAAGTCCAATACACTCAGTACTATCATCAAAGCCCAATAATATTTACTAATAGCTTCTAAGCACATCCTGCCCAATTCTGACTGCACCTTACCATTACCCGTTGTTAGCCACCACGCAGTACCGCCGTCAATATAGGCATAAGCGATAACATACTCATTACGCTCAACAGGTCAACTACATCCTAAATGCACTTATTAATCTAGCCTTGGTCTTTAAATAGCATAAAGTTGTTCTAATTATAGATGCATTTAAACTCAGTAGCCCAGAGTAGTTTATAATGAGTATTCCAGAAGGGGGTACAGGGTAGCTATAAACTCCAGTAAGCACAAGTCCCTTGAGTTTATGAAGAGATAATATTACAAAATAATAGTAATTACTCATCCTATTAGATAAATAAGAATAAACCTAGGCAAGACTACTTTAATCAATCTAAACCCTTAATCTCACTACTAGTATAAATTAACTATACACAATTTAATCCACTCCCAAGAAAATACCACTACATATCTTAAATACCAGGAAGGGGATATTAAGCTTTTCTAAATTAAAGTAAGCACCCTATTATCCTATTATAGCATTAGTCTCATGTAGGCTTTATAGCAATCATATTTTAGCAAGTTATAAAATTAAAACCACCTCCACCATTCATATAACATCACTACCTCAATCTTTATTTCCTTCGAAACCAACTCAGACCAACGACTAGCCTGATGCAATTCCGCTAGTGGGGTGTCTCCAGGATATGCTGGAATATCTCTCCACCCATAGCTGCCCAGCTCCAACTTGGGGTATTAATCCTTCTCTCGCTCTCGTTCGTTAACCGATTAATCCCTCGACACTTTGAGCTACTGCGCCAGTAGTATCCAGGTTGAAACAATGTCACATTCCAACCCAGGCTAAAACGCAACATCTTCCAGAAATGTCCCGCAATATACACATCATCCATCTCCCTGCCCGTCTGCTTGGCAATGGCCGAGAGTGCGACCAACTTGTCTGCTTCAGGATGTGAAAGATCTAGGGATGTGTATCGTTTAACAAGCCGCCATCACGTCAACGATATGTCCTTGGGGTCTGTGGTATGCATGATATCTTTGTCAGGGATCTCGAATAATACTATTGCTGGTCCCAGTCCGCAGATAGCTAGCCAAGATTCGTTCGCACCATATAGCTGCAGACAGTCCCAAAATAACTCGACCTCCCCGAAACTCAGAACTGCCATAGATAGCAGGTCCTCTTGCAAGGCCTACGCACGAAACCCAGTGGCTGGCTACAAAGAGCTTTGGAGCAGTTGTCTTGGGATGTAACGATGCAGGTGCCCTTGTGCGGCCGCTGCTGTCTATAACAGCCCTACTGTTTCCAGTTCAAACTGGAACGTCGTAAAATTGAGAGGAGGCCCATTCTAATAGCTTTGTCCTCGATTCATTGCTTGGCACATACCGCTCAATAAACCCCCCACATCGCATACGCAGCCCGTAGCTCTATTTAAGGACTCCCGGTAACCCGTTAAAACCGCCAGACTACTCGATATCATCCCAGTTGCAGTCAGATTATGGTTAGCAGTTGCTAGATCCGGAGATGCCTTCAGAGTTACCACCAACCGAAAAGGCTGTAGTTGCTGCCAATGGCCACCAAAGCCCCATCCGCAGGAGTCTGGGGGTATTATGTAATGACCATGGACACGTCAGCCAGAGTGTATTGAAAAGGAGCCACACAGTTTACCATTGACGAGGCCGACCTTAAAGTCTTGATAATAGCGTACCAGGATGGCCGTTTGGTACTATATCTCTCCAACAGCCGTCACTTGGACGATGGCACTCTCACACGCCAAGCAGTAGGCAAGCCTGATCGCGCCACGCGTGCCCAGCCCCTACGATCATCCATATCTTCTATTCTAAATCCCAACGAGAATATACGCTCTATCCCATTGCCGCGCCCCGTCCAACCTTTGCCGCCCCGCGTCACTGTTTCACTTCTCTACTCTGCATTCTCCCACTCCCCTCCCTGTCCGCTCGCTGCCGCCCCCTTCCAGCCCCCTTCTCGTCACTGCCCGCTCCTAGCTTCCCGCTTCTCTGCGCTGCTGCCTGCTGTTCTGTTGAAACGTATGATTGTCTTGTTCCCTTGTATTTTTGCTAGACTATTTTAATTTATGTACATATAAATACTACATAATTATCCCATTTAGGAAGTAAGGTGCATTTTCTAGAAACGCAGTGCTTTCTGAACCAATGA
>JAHVYC010000117.1:0-34216 GCA_020623665.1 Calonectria multiphialidica
CCCCCCCCTCCAGCCTCCCTCCAGCCTTCCCGCCGCCAGCCGGGCACCTGCGACAGAGCTACTGCGACGGCGACGTTTTTGCTAGCTAACTGCTGTACCTAACTACCTGGCCCTGTCTCGCCCTCCCTCCCTTCCTTCGCCAGCGCGCCAGTTCGCTTGCTTTTTTCTGCTCCTCACTCGCTTCGCTCGCCTCGCTCACTGCGACTTACGACATCACACCAGCCGCCGCCCCGCCCGCCCGCCCGTGATCCGCTCCGCATCCGTCTCTCGCCCCTCGCTCGCCGCCCTGCCCCTCGTCTCGTCTCCCCTCCTCACACGCCCCCGTTCCCCATCGCCCGCCAGGACGCAAACCACTTCGCCTCCCCCACCCAGTTACGGCATCGCTCTCCAGCCCTTCAGCCACTAGCCACCCGCTCCTGGCCCTCTGTCGTCGCTCTGCCTTGCTAACCAGCCTTGACACCAAGCGCCAAACGTACAGACTCGACCCACCCCACCACGGGACCAGAAAGGACCACAGGGCCACAGGCTCCAAGATCTCGGACCTACTAAAGCTGCCTGCACTGCACGTCCTGCCGGTACGGAGCCTAGAGCCATCCGCCTCTGAGCTAGGGTCTTCAGAACCCTGTCTGCGACAATGTCAATAAAGTAAGCCTCCTTCGCGAGTCTCGAACCTCTTCTCTTCCTTTTATGAGCCTTCCCTTTTCCAATTCCCCTTCAATCTGTACGCATACGTCCTCCCGATCCTCGTTCTCGATTCCGCTGCATCGTACATTCATATTTCCACCCTCTCCTCCGTCCGAATCCCCCCGTCTTCGACCTCCATCCCTCCTCTAATCCGTACCTCCTCCGTCTGTTCCCCATACTGCCCGTTCGTCGACTGCCCCGCCATCTCCGGCCCATGGAGTCATGGACCCCGCCCTACCATGGACAACCCTCACGATTATCTCATAACGAGCCGACCTTCTTCACGGCCTATCGACCCTGACAATACCGATAGCTGGGTTATGCTCAATCAGGGCGGCTTCGTCAAGCTCGGAAACGAGCGTATCCTCCAGAAGCTAGAATCCCGCATCTCATGCGACCTGACGGTGCCCCAGGAATTGAGGTCGCGTTGCGCCTCTTTCCAGCGCAAGAGCGACAAGGGCACCCTCTTCTTGACAAACAAAAGAGTATGCGCCCTGTTTCCCGGCCTTGCTTTGCCATTGATTGAGCTCACCATTTCCAGATTGTCTATCTTCCCGCAAAACCTACCCAGGAACCTAAATTTGAATCGTTCAGTGCCCCAATTCTCAAGTTCCAAGACTCTACCACCTCATCCTCCATGTGGTGGGGATGGGTCTGGAAATCAGATTGCATCCCCGTTTCTGGGGGTGGCATTCCCGCAGATATTCCTCGGGTTGAGGTTAAATTCACATTTTCAGATGGCGGCATGATGGATTTTAACGAAGCCTACATTCGGCTTCGAGAACGACTTTTTCAGTACCAGGAGATGCGCCGCGAAATGGGACCGGGGGTTGACGTCCCCGATGAGCCCCTGCCTGCCTACGAAGCTCAAGCCAGCCAGACGACTACCCCACCAGAAGGCTCCCTGTCGGTCATCCGGCATGACCGGTCCGATAGCACCAATAGCCGGAGAGCTCCTGATGAGCCTCCGCCAGACTACGATGAAGCTCAAGCCCAGCAGCTGAGCATTCGACTCGAAGATCACATCCGGGGAGAGATCGACAGGGGTGTCCATGACCGCGATGATTAATGCTAGCACGATGTGCCCATGTCGAATGTGGAGGTGTCCATTTTATTCTAGGTCACCGGCCCATATACACCAAACCCGGTGAGGCCCAGCCTCATCACACCGAAACCCTTTACCCCTCCCGCCCTGCCGTGGCCAGTGATCTCGCTTGGTCTCTTTTTTTTTCGTGTATTGTAACGAACGATCATTTGTTTTCTAGAACTTGATTTACATATTTGGCGGTTGATTGGCATTGGGCGCTACGAGACGGGCTTCACGACATAAATATGAGATAGAAGAATTTATCCTTTCCGTCCCACATTGCAGAGTGCTGGGAAGATTTGGTATTTACGCTGTATCTCTCCTCCATGAGGTTGAAATGTAAGCTGCAGCTTACGTCTAGTTTTCATAAATTTGATTGGCTTAGTAATGCCATCGGGATGGATGCTAAAAAACGGGATATTGCACGGTTTAGCATGTGCTAACCCAAAAACCGGATGCGGAATGAAAAGCCGATTATAAATGGAGGGTGAGTGGCGTGTTTCAGGTTTCATGATTGTACATTGGTTTTTCCGCAAGTCAACCCCTATCCGTGTGGAATAAAAGCTTTCGGAAAATTATATTCACAATTGTCTATGCAAATTGACGTCGTTCCCAAGCTGCGCATCGGCATTCGCCAAGACCTCCATCGACCCCTGATTGGAAGTGAAAATTTTGAACAGGTATCTTGCTAGAGAAAGCAAGCGTCTCGAGTTAGAGTGAAAAATCCATCCTGCCCAAGGACGTCGATAGACATTGCAGACTCCACCATAAGAACAAATTTCTTCATCCGCATCGCACGCAACCCACTGCTGGTTCCAGCGTTTGAAATAATCAAAATTATGAGTTATGTAACCGTGTTTGGGATCTGATTTTGTAAATGGTATGCTGCAGGTTTAGCAATTGTGCACAACATCCCTTATAGGTTTGGCTCAATCCCTACTTATAATTTGAGAAATTAAAATACATGGATAAAATAAAAGTAAAAAACTCCAGGATTTATTTTCGATAAAATGTGATTATAAAAAGTTCATAATCTTATTCATTCTTTGGGTTTGTAAAATTGATCGTCATTTGGAATTATATGTTGATAACGATTACATGTGCATTTTAGGATGAAGAAAAAAAAGAAGGGAAAAAAACGAGAGTTCTCATACAGGTGAGTGGGAAATACTAACTCTATTGCACCAATTGTCAACAACGCCGGGCCTTTTCAAACCTCCGAGTCCGGAGCTAACAAACACACGCGGTCTTGGCTGAAGGTGAATCTTACGATGTTGGTGGCATTGTTGCGGCGTAATGGTTAGGTGCCCAAGTTTTGAGACTCGCACATCTGCTTATACAACCGACCTATGGCAAGCAACTCTTCGTGGGTACCCTTTTCCACAATGACCCCACCATGGAAAACACAAATCACATCAGCATGCCTGACGGTTGACAGTCGATGGGCTACCGCGATGGTGATTCGCTCCTCAGAAGCTGCCGCTTCATTCAGTGCCTCCTGAACAAGCCTCTCAGATTGTGTATCAAGCGCACTGGTAGCTTCATCTAGCAGCAACACGCGGGGGTTTCTTATCAACGCCCTCGAAATAGCGATTCGCTGGCGTTGGCCGCCGGAAAGCTGCGAGCCGTTGACCCCGCACTGCGTGTTTAATCCATCAGGCAACGAGCAGATGAACTCCCAGGCATTGGCAGCGCGGCAGGCTTTGATGATATCAGCTTCCGAGATTCTCGAGGCATCTTTGGTGGAAACCCCCATTGAGATATTATGACGAATGGTGCCTGGGTAGAGAACAGGCTCCTGCTGGACCAAGGCAACACCTTCTCTGAACAACCAAGGGTTCATTGTTTTGAGATCCGATCCATCCACTTCAAGGCAACCTTTCGTAGGGTCGTAGAATCGCTCTAGCATAGAGATCATCGTGCTTTTACCGCAGCCGGATGCCCCAACTAAAGCGATGAATTGCCCTTGTTTTATCTGCGAACAAATGGGGGTCAGGTGGCGATTCTTTACATCTGTTCAACTCGGATTGCAAATATCAACGACTTACCCGAAGATTGATCCCATGTAGAACCCGATTCTGGGGTCGCATAGGGTAGGAGAAATGGACATTATCAAACTCAAAGGTCTTATAGCCGGCTGGGCCGGTCAAACTGTTCGTGGCAGTTTCGCGGACGGAAGGGTCTGATTGCGAGAGCCAAAACATATAGTTCGCCGCATTTACAGCCGAGGTGATGCCTAGTGGGTGTCAGGTTGTTGAACAGCAAGTATATGGGACATGTCAATATGGAACATACTGGTGCAGGAGGCAAAAATCATCGAGGCCTTTTGGCCTGAAAAATAAACGCCCATGAAGGCCACGAAGAATTCAAACATGCTGAGCTCTCCAAACGATAACAATCGACATCCGTACCTAAATAGATTATGAGTCAGAATTCTGTGATCAATGCAGCAGCTAGGTGGTGACATACCAAAATCCCAATGCCAGGAAGCAATATTCGACTGTTTGCGTAAAAGCAAACGGCAACATCATGAGCAGTATAGTTCGTTGAGAGTCAGAGTTGGCTTGGTCCAGTTCCATAGTATATCTGTCTAAGATCTGTCTCTCCAGCGAGAGGGATGCAACGGTTCGAATGGCGTTGATCGCCTCGGATGCGATTGATGCGCTGGCTGAAAGCTTGGTTGAGTTTCGAGCCTCCATAAGGCCTTCCATCCTTATACGAATGTACCCGGAGCCAGCCATTGGTGGGAGGGCAGCAAGTGCAACAACTAGGCCAAGCTTCCATGAATATACAATTGACAAAATGCTGCATGACAGCATGCTGGCAATGGCGACGAGGATGAGTCCAAGGTTAAAGCCCATTAACACCTGAATAGCTGTTGGGTATGAGTCTGCACGGCTGGCCAAGGCGCCAGTCGCGTTTTCTGGCTGATCAAAAAATCGGATGTCTTGCCGAAGCATATCGTTGACGACTTGTCTCCGGAACTTGTGGTTCAGCCCCTATTAGGTGTCAGTAAAGAATATGTAGAAGAGCATCCCTGGTGGTACGCATACCGTAGCCACAGCATTAGATAACCAGCCAACCATAAAGTACGCCGCCATACTCCCGATGCCAAGAACAAAAAACATCAACGCGAAGAAGTTGCCTTTCTTTTGCATTTCTGAGCCAGTATAATTGAACACATCGATGAACTTGGACATCAATATGGCCTGGCCGGGATAAGCAGCAGCTGTGAAGCACAGAGTAAGTACCAAATTATGACACGAAGCCGGGTTTGTCAAACATACCTGCGGCAAAGCACGCACAACCGAGGCATATAAATTGCCAGCTAAATTCTGGACTCATTTTTAAAAGCCTGAGAACAGTTGCAACGATCCCTACCGGGGACCGGTTGCTATAACTATCCCTATCCGTTACTTGGTCTGTATGGTCTGGGGTAGCTGTACGGTGGCGCGACAAATGTTGCGATAATTTCTGTTGCCCTGTTTCCTGCTCTTTTGTCTCGCAGGATTCTGTATCCTGGTCTTGAGTACTATCGGCCACATTGAGATCCTGGGCCTTGACAAAACGGGCATAGAGACCATTCAGTGCCACGAGCGAGTTATGAGTACCCTGTTCAACAACGCGCCCCTTGTCCATAACAACAATGTTATCAGCCTCGCGAATTGTGGCAAGTTTGTGGGCAATGGTAATTGTAGTGCGTCCCTTTGATACACTGTCAAGTGCTTGCTGAACGACCTGCTCCGCATGAGGGTCGAGTGCGCTGGTGGCTTCATCAAACAGGAGAATTGGTGGTTGGGAGACGATACTTCGAGCAATCGCAATCCGCTGTTTTTGGCCACCAGACAACATTCCACCTCTCTCTCCTATGACTGTATCGTAGCCTTGGGGAAGATTAGTAATAAAGTCGTGAGCAAAAGCGCTCTTTGCAGCTTGTTGAACTCTTGTCATTTGCGTATCTCGCGGTTCATGTTCCCATGACGATCCAACCAACCCGTTCACAATGTTATCGTATATAGACCCACTGAATAGGATCGGCTCTTGCTGAACAATTCGTATGTTCTTCCGTAACCATTGCAGGTTCAGTGTATCGATGGGTCTTCCATCCAGCTTGATAGTCCCAGAGGATGGGACATACCAGCGTTCCAACAAAGCAACGATCGTGCTTTTCCCAGACCCACTGGCTCCAACTAGCGCTGTTGACTTTCCTGCGGGAAAGTGAAGCGAAAAGTTATCCAGAACCTTGGTGCCAGGGCGGGAGGGATAACTGAACGTCACATTGCTTACTTGAATATTTCCTATCACGTCCGGAGGGGATTCTCCAGACTGGTCCAAAGGATCGATGGATGATTTTCGGTCGATTATCTTGAACAATTCATTGGCCGAGGCTGCGGCTCGAGTGAAGTCGATCATGGAGGGCGAGATAGCGGTCATGCTTGAAGCGGCAGTCATAACCGACATTAGAACACTAATATACACATTAGCCAATATCCAGCTCATAGAAAACTAGAGCCTACATGAAGATGTCACCTGGGTTGCGGATCTCGCCTCTGGCTAACATGCCAATAGCCTGCCAGAAACAGAGTCCGATACCCGAGTAGAGAATGAAATAATCGTTGGAAAACCATAATCCCATCACGGGGCTTCTCTTGAGACTAAGTGCTGTCGCATCGCTCAGGAACCTTTCCAAATCCTTCATGAGTCGCGACCGAAGCCCGAATGAATGAATTGTCCGAGGACTTGATAGGATGCTTTCGACAAATGAACCGGCTTGGGCATTTACCGCCAAGATTTTGACCTCGGTTCTGGCATTCAAAAATGAAGCTGAAACCATGGCGCAAACGGCAGCTGGAGCAATGCAACTTGTGATGAGAGTCAGCTTCCAGTTGGCAGAAAATGCCAAGGCAAAGGCGGCGACGAAAGACGACGCGGCCTGAACGACCATTCCCAGCTTCTCCGAGATGCCCACTTGGATCAGTTGGCCGTTGGATATGGCTTGCATCGCTATTGATCCATTAACCTCAGAATCACTGAATCCAATCTCCTGTCTCAGTCCTGCTTCGAGATATGCGCGTCGAATGTTGCGTGTGACTCTGTAGGCCGATAACGTGTAGAGTGAACTGTACAGATAGCAAACGATGAACCGTGCAAGGCCGATGAGGAAGAAATACAACCTTGATGCAGATTAGCGCTCCCCGCACAGTCACAGATTCTTCACCTCCAATAATTAACATACGAAAGTCGACTGGCTTCGCTGCGGAACTCGGATCCCGTGGTCCCACCCTTGCCAAATAATGTGATAGCTGTAATGAACTCTCCAAAGACGAGGTTAACCATGGCGATTCCGACTCCAGAGCCCAGAGCACACGCAGTCGCTATTATTTGCATTGCATGCTCAGTAGTTCCACCATATCGAAAGATTCGCTGCGGTTACCATTGTTAGCAAATTAGATGACAGATCTTTAGGCAAAATTACCATGTAGCTTGCAAAAGCACTCAAGCCATCTCTCAACTCATTATCCGTATCCGACACTCCTGGGTTGGAGGTCTTCCCCTCTTCATCCAACGGTTTCTCATGCATACCCATAGGATCAAATCGTATGGTATCACTCACACTTTTATGCTGCTCCTTAAAATACAATGAGGTTTTCGTCAGAGGATGTACGCGTGGTTTTGTATATTCTTTCTGCCAAGGGCCTAGACCGCAATCAGAAATATGATTCATAGTGAGTAGAATGGTCGGAAATTACCCTCCACAATGTCCCACAGCCCGCTTTGGTACCTGCAGCCATCGACGGGGTATAAGCACCAAGTAAATGATATTAACACATTGTCAAAAGGAACATAAAACAATATGGCATCATATATGTTTCATGTAGAATGTTGATCATGGCGACTTATCTAATTAGCAAAAACCGAACCAGACTCTGGACAGAATGATCAGTGAAATGAATGAACTGTGTGCTTCGCAAAATCGCGGATACCATGCATTTAATCACATGCATTTAATTAAAAAAATGCAATGGTCTAACACAAAAATTAAATCGCAAATTAATTCATGCCCAACACCTAGCCCAGATATCATTTGAGACCCGGAAATATAAATCTTCGGACAGTCCGCATCTGTTGTAACTCCGTCGCCCCCAAACCAATCAAATATATCTGGTATGTCGGTGCACTAGCAGAACCCACGTCTTATTGCCACTAGTGATAAACAACTCCATTGTTCATGAAGTCCCCCGCGTAGAAGGTTTTACAAGTCTACCCAGCCTTTGCGACTCGAATAAACGAAGTTTAAATAACTACTTCAGCGAGGGCATGTAACCATGGTATTAGACAAATCAGCGAACAGATGATAATCTTAGAAATCTAATACATTAATCAAGGGAAAGGAAAATCGTAACACTGGTGATTTTAAACCAGGTGCTAGAGGCAGAAACGTGTCGTAATAGTTGAGAATATAACCTAGTGTGCTCATTTACTTTGGCCTCCACTTTTGTCTCAGCAGTGAATTCATTAATAATTGGGTGTAATGGACACAATTAAATACGGTAAGTGAGTTGTAGCATGGAAGAATAGAAACTTTCCACTTGACAAAAACGAGAGATTTGTATATAAATCCATGCAATCTACTATCTTAATTTTGTTCTTTTCTCCAAACGTGAACGGTGGTGGCTGGGGTTGACGTGCTGGCATTTCATCGCTTTCGAATTTCCATTCGGCAGCAAGGGTCTACAATGGCAGCAAATCCAACTTGTACAGGTTTGGAATTGTATCCATCCTCCAGCCTCATATCATAATTGAGCAATATCTGGGCCACACACAGCTTCAACTCATTGCTGGCAAAGAAACGCCCAGGACAATGATGTTTTCCCATGCCAAATGCATTTTGCTCTTGGCTTGACTGAACAAACTGGCTGAATGCAACGCCCGCTTGTCGCCTCTTCAGAAATCTCCATCCGTCATATTCCTCTGGTTTATCGTAGTTGTCCGCACTCCGCAACTCGCGGCTATCAACAACGACATGGGTTCCTCTCCGGAGTAAGGTTCCATCTGGAAGAGTAGTATCACTGGTAACTAGTCTTTCTAGGCTAACTATGTTCATCCGTTAGACAATAAGACTGGGATAGTATCGTGTATGGACTTACCTAAGGAATGCATAAGTCGTTGCGATTCCTTCATAACACTATCCAACAATTCCATCTTAAAAAGAGCAGCGGCTGTGATGCCATTACTGGAGATGGCATCATTTATCTCCTGTCTCAGCGGCTCAATCAGCTCAGGGTGACTGGCAATATCAATGAGCACCTGTCTTAGGACCTCCGCAGTGGTGAAAAAAGCTGCCATTGCAAGGCCGAGTTGAACGTCACCAGGGTTTAACATTTCTCCAGATGAAGCCTCGAGTGTCCAGGAAAGCGCATCATTGTACTGAGGCGCTTCATATCCTTCGGCTTCAGCCTTCTTTGCTTTCTGGAGCCTCTGTTGTATGACTTCTTTGATCATCAACCGCGTCTGTCGCACGCCAGCTCGACAAGCGGAGGCATGCGGCAAGTACCACTGGACAAAGGGTCTCAACCATGGATGCCAAGCCTGCATTTCAGGAACGGCTTGGAAATATTCCCGAACGTAGGAGCGTGTCACATTTTGCCATTCAGCGCTCGATGATAACTCTGGGCCAACAAAAATTGAAGCCGCAGCGCGGGAAATGACGCCTGTGGTTCCATTCTCCCATTCAAGAGGGCGCCAAACTTTGCTATCGCCCCAAATATCCGATAAACCGGCTTTTAGGTTCTCATTTAAAACTGGTAGCGTCTTGTCATTTTTCGAAAGTTTTGCTTGAATCATATTGATCATCATTCTATCGGGATGATGAAGAACGAACTGTGATTCAAACCCAGGGTAGGATGCAAAAAACTCATCTCTGACAAGCTGTTGATGATCGAGATGCTTATTTTTCTTGACCCAGTCTGTCAACGAGGGTGGCAGGACAACCTTTGCACCATTGGGAACAAGCACGATAAATGGTTTCGAGCCGTACTTGGCAGATCCGTCGGCAAGGAGCTTCTTGGCATTGGTGTTGTACTCATAGAGTGCCTTCTGCCTTGAAAAGTCTCCGGGGTAGTTGTTGATGACAGGAAACTTTGGCTTTCTTTTGACCAAGAGGATGGTTACACCAACAAGAAGGGCGAGGAGCGTGTAGGGATAACTGCCAAGCAAGACAGGGATACTCATGGTGTTGTTTTTGCTTGATCGGCTGCGAAGGTTTAAGCAACTTGTCAGAATTGGCTAATCACCTGCGGCAAAACTACTTATAGGGATAGCCAAATTTTCCGAGGGTTGCAGCTAAACGAAAATTTCTCAAATGATACGAGTCTAAGTACTACTAACCATGTACTACATTTGATACATTATGGCTCATCTTCAGTCATCCATAAAGCATGAACGATACAACTAGTCTCGCATGGACCAGACGGGACTTTGCCAAGGCCGATTGTGAATGATTGAGGAACTAAATCACAGCCACCGTCTGCCTTGAGCGAATCAATGTTGAGGCTAATGTTTTAAGCGGGGTTTTTGATGTTCAAAGTTGGACATCAGAATGGCGGGCCCGTGTGTCATGCCAATCCGGACGCACGATTCGGACGCACGATTCGGACATTGAATTTCGGACTGTCCGTGTAAGTACAAAGTCCTTCCCTCCCGCTCCAACACTTGTCGTCCAGCATCTACTTGCCCTCGCTGTCAACTGCACCATGATGCAAGAATTACACCTCTATCCCCTTTCGGTGAGTATCGCCATGTTCCCCCTGGCATGCTGTATCAGAGCCTGAACTGTAGAGGTCCCAGTTGGCCAACGACTAACATACCCCTCCGTCTGTTTAGTGTACTAGATGCAAGGCAAAGAAGGTTCGTCATTAACCACTGTCATCAACCACAGTCATCAATTTGGCCAATTTCCAGCTCACTGGCCATATTCCCAACGACAGATCCGATGCGATCGTGAAATGCCAGTATGTCGCCGATGCATTGACTTGGGCACCGAATGCGTCTTTCCTGAACGGAAAACAAGGAAGGTCAATAAACCTTCACGAGGACAGGCGTATGGAATCTCAAATTATCCAATAATAATCAGTCCTCTCATAATTCCACAGGACAGAGCAAGCCCTCACTACCATCCTCCAACGATTGGAACGGATTGAGAGAAATGCGACATCATCTAATCCCACGTCTCAAAATGACACTCCTCCTACCCTGGAGACAGTTCACACCCAGGACATTCGACACATTGAGTCGTCATCACCTGTTCCTAGTTCACCTGAGGGATCTTCCAACGCAGCATATATAACTGCAGATGCTGATATCTCACCTCTTAGCGTTGCCCCAGTAGTACTACCCACGGTACCTCAGCTCGATGCCAATTCTCTGCTGAACGAAGCACTCGAACGCATGAAAGATCTAAGGCATCAATCCTTGCCTACGGAAACCATCACATCAACCATCCATGTACCACCCGAGCTGGCAAAGGCTTGGGTACAAAGTGAAACTCAACCCATTTTTGTGTGCTAAGTAGGTGCTAAAACTCTCAGGGTACTTTGAACAAATGCCAACAGACATTTTTCTGGGCCTTGTAAATCGCCAAGTCATAGAGTTGATGCCGGACATGATTGGGTTACCGCACGTACGACTAGACCCAGCCATTTTGGTGGTATACTATTGCATCATCTATGTCGGCTGCTCACTTCCAACCAGCAAGTCGGACCAAGGCGTTTATTTTCCCGACATTCACTATTCGAGGAAACTTTACATCTGCAGTTTGCGAGCGTTGCCAGCTTGGCAAAAAGAGGCTGTCGGATCTATAACCGACTTTGTTGCGGCCATTTTTATGGTAAACCTTCATCAAATTCAGCGGGTGAAACAACTTCTCACTATTATGACAGACACGGGCTGCCTCTGAGTCCTTAGATGATAAGCTAAGCGGCCAAATGTTTCATCTAGCCTGTGATTATGCTCAGGGTTTAAATTTGCACAATCTTGATAGTGTTGGATTTCCGGCACAAATTGAACGAGAGAATCTAGACGCAGTTCGCAAAGGATTATGGGAATTGATTCACTGGGACTTTTATTACCGCTTAGTCTACAACAGACCTCCTGCCAGCTCAGCTGACATGAGAACCTGGAAAGTGAACCTTCCCTGGTTAGAGTCTGGTCTGCAACCTTGTACCCATGAAGTACCGACAGTCAAGTTTCTGTTAACTTCACGTCTAACTTTCATCCTGGCGGATTTTTTTCATCTGTTGGAGTCTGCAAAAGCCAATCCCGACCCTGAACTTGTCTCTAAGGTTGAGGCCCAATGTCGTCAAATCGACGAGCTATATCGCGACTGGGACATTGTAAGTATAAACTTTGCGCAGTGTTTCTATGTTAAGCTAATCGGATAGGATGATTGGATGATGAGACCAACCAACACTGAGGTACATTCTTGGATACTCAACGATATCACTCTCACCGGCTATACATGTATCATGTTCATGCTACGAAAGACTCTCATCCTTGATTCTGACTCCCCAAGGCCGATAACATCGGACCATGACATTCCGCAATCATCTATGGCCCTGAAAGCATCGAGGCTAGTCCTCAAATCATCCCACAAGCTCCTGCTCCAATGCGCGCATGCCGAAACCATGTGCCTATTGTTTGGCACATTCAGAATAAGCGTCGCGTACGCGTATCTTGCTTCATACATACTGCGTGCCCCCGATTCTCATCTAGCCAAAGATGATTTTCAGCTGCTGGAAAATATTACAAATTGCATAGCAGGTTTATCGGGAGAAGATAAAACATGCATGCCACTTCTACATGCATTGGAAAAACTTAATATTCATATTAGAATGCACCTAAGTAGGGAAGTGGTAGGTGAATACACACACCGCCTGACCTAAAATAGTCGACTTTTGCGCGTGGTATGCCAAGATATGCATAAGTATCTTAGTGGAATTGGGCTCCACAACGGACTTGTCATATCCTAGAAATTCCGCTTGGTTTATTTCGAGCCCCTTAAGGTTAGGTCATTGAGGTACAATAAGACTATTTACTTATGTATACAGTCGCCTTAAGTTCTTGGCGTCTCTGGGTTGTATCGCGGAATCCGGACATATTTCACACTCCGGAGTCCGTAATGGCAGACGATAGGATGTCTGTACTCAAGTCTATCAGATATGTAGGGACACCAAACTAGACCGGCTTGAGAATCAGAGTTTAAATGATTCTTTTCCGAGACCAGCATTTATGGATCCCGCTTATCATAGGGGAATTGCAGGTATCTCTTGGGCCAACCTGGCGTGAGTGAGCATCACGTGAAATCCCATAACTGCCTCACTTATTAAGTCAAACAGTCGCCTTTGTTGAAAAGTTAGGCTGAATACTACCCTCTGTCTACAAGCCCATTTACTTTGATCTTTGTCATTGTCCGGCCTGCTTACTGCTTGACCACACATACTCACAAAGCAGCCAGTATGTTTCGAACTTCCGGTCGAACTATGCAAGCGCTGTGCGCTTCTCTATCTCGAAAGACCGTCATGGTAAGAACACCATTCTCTCGCTCAGCTCAGCATCGTAGCGACCACTGAAGAAATCAAGTGGTAACTAGTCTATTATACCTGATATTGGAATGAGTAAATTGCATTAAATTGTTTTAGATGCTAATTCAAGCAGTGCAACAACCGTCACGAATCATGCACCGCCTTCCAGCCGCGATATTACAATACTGGCTCCAAACCGGGACCCAAAGAAGTTTCGTCTATTCTCGAAGAACGAATTCGCGGTCTTAACGAAGAAACCGAACTGGCAGAAACTGGCCGCGTTATATCCATCAGGTAGGAAATTCATTTAATGCGATATAATATACGCTGCGTTCGCAGCATAGACCTTCACAAAATTGAACTTGCTGACACAAGGTGCGAAAAGCGACGGCATTGCATTAGTTCACGGGTTAAATAATGTTCAGGCCGAAGAGCTTGTGGAGTAAGTGCGCTCCCTGACAGTTAATTATAAATACATTTCAATTGATCCACTCAGATTCGAATCCGGTACCAAGGGTATGTGCATGAATCTGGAAGTAGACAGAGTTGGCGTTGTCCTCTTTGGCCCCGACAGACAAGTCAAGCAAGGAGAGTTAGTCAAGCGCACGGGGAAAATCGTACGTATTGGTCTTATTAATACTTTTTCAATACTTACATGATATTAGATTGATGTTCCCGTCGGTCCCGAACTTCTTGGGCGGGTTGTCGATGCGCTCGGCAATCCTATTGATGGGAAAGGGCCTATTCACACTACTGAAAGACGACGAGCACAGGTCAAAGCGCCCGGGATCCTGCCTCGCCAGGCTGTCAATGAGCCTGTTCAGACTGGCCTCAAATGCATCGACGCCATGGTGCCTATAGGACGCGGCCAGCGTGAGCTGATTATAGGGGATCGTCAAACAGGAAAAACGGCTGTCGCCCTGGACACAATTCTCAATCAAAAGAAATGGCATGAAGGGAGTGATAATTCTAAGAAACTTTACTGCGTTTATGTTGCAATAGGCCAAAAACGATCCACAGTTGCACAGCTGGTGAAGACACTGGAAGAGAATGATGCCATGAAATATTCAATTATTGTCGCCGCCACTGCCTCCGAGGCTGCTCCATTGCAGTATCTGGCCCCTTTCACAGGGTCTTCAATGGCAGAGTGGTTCCGTGATAATGGGAAGCACTCAATTATTGTCTACGACGATTTAACCAAACAGGCTGCTGCGTATCGTCAAATGTCGCTGCTCCTTCGGCGTCCTCCCGGCCGAGAGGCGTACCCGGGTGACATTTTCTACCTTCATTCTCGTTTGTTAGAACGGGCTGCTAAATTGAGTGGAAAACATGGCGGCGGCTCTATGACTGCGCTGCCTATCTTGGAGACTCAGGACGGCGACGTATCCGCATACATCCCGACAAACGTAGTCTCCATCACCGACGGCCAGATTTATCTTGAATCAGAGTTGTTTTACAAAGGTGTTAGACCTGCAATTAATGTTGGACTGTCGGTTTCCCGAATAGGGTCCTCTGCCCAATTAAAAGCGATGAAGCAGGTGGCCGGCTCACTCAAGCTCTTCTTGGCTCAATATAGAGAAGTCGCGGCATTCTCTCAGTTCGGATCTGACCTTGATGCCTCCACTAAAAGAATCTTAGCAAGGGGCGAAAGGGTAAGCTCAATACTCCTCTGTTTATCAAATTGGCTACCGATTGACACTTCAACTTCTAGTTGGTCGAGCTTTTAAAACAAAAGCAGTACTCTCCTATTCCTATGAATGTCATGATCTCACTGCTATATGCAGGTGTCAATGGTCATTTAGACCAAGTTCCCACGCACAAAATTTGCGAGTGGGAAGCAGCATTTATAAAGCACACAGAGACAGCTGAGCAAGATTTGATGGATGATATCGAGAAAAATGACTCGCTAAATGGGGAGACTGAGCGAAGCTTGAAGGAATCAATCCAGAATTTTACGAAGGCTTTCATCTCCAACCTTGGTATTTAATATTTTGGGGCTCAGATTACTTTCTGGGCTGTAATTTTAGGGGAATATGAGAAGTTCAACCACAATAGCAAGGATACGATACAGCCTCTACTCAAACGTTTAAAATAGAACATCGGACAGTATTACAAGAATGGTGTACAAAAATATGCATAAAAAAACTGGTTGCAGAGGATTGGGAGATCATTAACTCAAGCTGTTACCCTAGAGGCAAAGTCGGCTGAAATGTTTTGTAATACCACCAACAAAGCAGCCAAACTAGAAATTTCTTGGATGACTATAATCTTTAGAAACACTTATCGTCTCTAGAATTCGTAGTTCTTCCATCGGCTCATTTTGGAGGGTTGTCGGGTATTGAAATTTGAAAATGGGAAAATGCCAGTACCAACATCAAAATGTGTACTAGTATTTGCCCATGCGCGACCCAGATGTCCTTTATTTTGCACACCAAAAATATGAAGACGAGTGGCAGATTCACAGAAAGTAGAGATAGAAATAAGAATAATAGCGATGAAAATTTCGTGAACAATTCCTCGACCGATCTGAAAACGAAATAAAAAACAGCCAACGGGCTGTGCAATCGAATCGACATTTCCCGTAAGACATACCAAAAGTGTACAAAAATCACGAAATAAGACAGAAAATAACCTAAAGAAGTCCCAATAATGATATTAGATGCGAATGACAGAACGATCAGAGTTGTTTGAGACGAAAGGATTGTATCTGCTTGCTGGCTGGCCAATTCCGCGCCCGTCGAATAGTGGGGTTGTTCTGAACTTATGTTATATTGAGCTGCTTGGGAGCGTCGAGGTAGCATGAGCTTGGGATTCTGGCCGGCATAAAATGGAAGAGGGAGCGATTGGGCATGTAAAGATGGTAAATAATTGTAAATCAGTCAAGCATCGGTAATGACGAAGATTTGCTGAGATGCGAGTGTGAGCAGAAACAGTAAACTCGGAGTCGCCTTGTGAGCGAAGTAAGCTCCTTGGCAATATATGAGCCGATATTGATTGCATTAAAATACGATAAGAAATAACAGGACCACGGCTATTGGCTAGTTTTCCAAAATTTACAGTGCGAACGATGATCCTGAGATGTGCCATGTTGCAAGTTTATGGCGATGGGGCGGTCATCCAACGACCAATTGGGACTGTCTGAATGGTTGATTGACGATTGAATTATACAGCTGATTTTGGCAGGTCGGCTATTCTCGAGAAAAGCGGCCCGAAGGAACAACGCTTGGGCCACAAAATCACGTGAATTATATTAGTCATCCGGGAAAGCGAATCAGAGCGCACCCAATTCTGATCGTGCTCTGGCCGCCGCAATATTCCGAATCAAAGCTTCTCTTACGATCGCAGGAACGACACCTCAATTGAAACCACCACTCGACGTTGTGAATTCTTCCGTCAGTCACAATGGGTATCTGGGACGCCTTTTCTGATATTGTCGAGGCCGTGACGCCATGGAGCGTCGTCGAGGCCGAGGCTCCTGCTGAGGAGCCCAAGGTACGAGCCTTTTTTTCCCTCGAGGAGCAGATTTCTCCCTGTTGCCGGCAGGATCCATTGGGAGCCATTCGAGCGCGCTCAATGCCGGCAATCCAACTGCCACCTTGCAGTCGCAATTGAGCCATGCTGACAAGCACAATAGGAGGAGCCCGAGGCTGAGGAGCCCGAGGAGGAGGAGGAAGAGGAAGAGGAAGAGGAGGAAGACGAGGACGAGCTTGTCGACCCCAAGGATGTTATCGAGGAAGGTTCGTCACCCCATTTCCTCGCCATACCGATACGGAAACCCGTCTATCCCGACCGCGACGAGTGATTTAAGCCGCATCGCTCTGTGCCGTCCGATACGATATTCCGGGGTGCCCAGTGACGAAAGTCAGTGCTGACGACGAGAACAATAGAGTGCCGAAACTCCGCCCAGTGCGCCCCCGCCAAGCACCACTTTGACGAGTGTGTCGAGCGTGTCCAGCAGCAGGAGAGTGAAGGTGGCGCCAAGGAGGACTGCGTTGAGGAGTGTAAGTTCTCCCGACCTGAGATGCGGCGTTCAATTGAGTCATCATGATTGCGGCGGCGACATCTCTTAAATTGTCAACCATTAGCATGTCGAACTAACCCGAGAATAGTCTTCCACCTTGCTCACTGCGCCACTGCTTGCGCTGCCCCCAAGCTCTGGTCTAAGCTCCGCTAAACAACTCGTCACGACCAAACCCCATCATCCGATTCGACGCGATTCGTAACGACTAGATGACGATGTACATGTCGAAAAGTCACCTGTCTGCCGGAACGAGGCAACGGCTGCTCTTGCAGCACATGGGGGTGTCCTTTGTACGAACTGCTTGCCTCTCCGTTGCCAGTGTTTAGAACACTGTCCGAGAGCGGCAGCCGTCTTTGTATCATACGCTGCAACGCCCTGAATAGAGTTTTTCTTCCTATCTCTTATTTCTCGTCACGTCCAGACTCACCTATGTGCTTGATCTTCAATCCAACCCATATGAACTTTTGACGGAACTATCTCCCACTTGAACAGTCGATCAAAGACCACTTCACCCTCACCCTTGCAGTTTTTAGTACATTTATTCCTACGAGTATATCTTAATGGAGACATTATGCCGTAATTTGTGGTTCTTAAATTAAAATTCTAGGGCTATTTTCACCTAAAGTCGATCGAGTTGGAGGTTTGTGAGCAAATGGGCACGCATAGTTGCTGCTCATGAAGAGCCTCATATCACGATGCTCAGTAAGGTTTGCTGGATTATTTTTCCCATGGCAAAATACGGCTTAAAGAAACTAGCTTAATTTTTTTCTTTCTTTCTCGTATCACGGGTTTGACATGAGAAATTCCTAGGTCAAGTTTTCGGATGAATTCCTTCCTAAATTACTGTCTTTGTTTTACATTCGGTTTATCGATTGCACCTCTAGTCCGTTATTTGTAATACGAACACCAACGGCTGAAGTTTTGACCCATAGGAGTCGTCTTGGTGGATGAGTGATGTGCACAAAGCGGATGGCTGCAGGTGGGAGAACATTGCAAGGGTGAGAGGTTATGAATAAAGACCGTGTTCACAAATCATCTGATGAACACGCATAAAACTAATGGGGCGATGCCCGTTATTGCAGCGTTTGAATAATGAACCAAGGTAGAATGCTTCTGAACAAGCTTCTTCCGGTTGATCATTGGGAACCACTGCGACGCTGAGACAAGGCCAGGCGCTTCGGTACGATGCGTGGAACATTCCAAGTGTCAACCACGGCTGGGTCCCGTGGTACTGACAGGCAGAACCTGGATGGATATAATGCATTTGCTAAGGTGGGTTGGAATGGGAAGGTCATTTGTCTCGCACCTGACAGCCGGATGTATGCGTGAGTATAGCCGCAAACCTGGCATCACTCGACCTTTTGATAACGCCAACACACG
Organism: Calonectria multiphialidica; assembly: GCA_020623665.1. NCBI lineage: Eukaryota > Fungi > Ascomycota > Sordariomycetes > Hypocreales > Nectriaceae > Calonectria > Calonectria multiphialidica. The sequence goes on from JAHVYC010000117.1 coordinate 18,752, forward strand.
GCGCAGCCACTACTCCGAGCTAGAAACAAAACCGATATCCACTCTTTATTGGCATACAGATAGAGTATCCCGGCCGAGATAAATTTTTTTTCGTTTCTGGATCGGTTTTCTATTACCTACCAACCCGGCCACGAGACCCTCGTGGTTGCATGGGACCTGGGATGGCCCATATCTCTGCTTGGACGGCCTGCAGTTAGGGCAACCCCCGTCCTGTTCGTCGAGGGTCGGGGCAGCTGGGCTTCTAATCCGGAATAGGGCGATGCTGGATTTGCGGCGGATGCGACTTGGACGGGGCTCCAAAGCAGGGGTGGGCAGCTCTTGAAGGGGGATTGCTGTGTTGGACGAGGATGGTGCGGTGTTATGCCCACAATTAGCAATGCAAATTGGGTGTCAAAACTGAGGGCGGTCCTGGATGTGATTCTGGAATGCATGGGTTTTCCTCTTCTTTTTTTTTTCGAGAGCGAGGATCACGCCAGTGAGGCTCAAGAGGTTTTTGCGTCCGTGTTGGAGGCACATCTCAGATTTGGATCTACGAGAGAGCATAGATCACCATGAGTGGGGGATGATGGGCATGATCGACTTCCTTCTGCTCGGCAACTTTGCGACTAGAGCAAACGGGTATACGGCATGGAAGCGAAGTCAAAGGGCAGGGCGTCGACTGGCCACCATCATGTGAGTGAAGGGTGGACAGTCGAACCGAGGTGTCTAAATCGGGCAACGCCCGTCCGGTGGATGGCACCCCTCGAGGATCCTACATGTACGGGACCCCCGCAACGGGCCTGGCGCAGTTGGAGACGGCCAGTTGCGTGTACAGGTGTTGGTTGTCTATTTTTGCGAGGGAACCATCGTCGTTCGGCACGGGGCGATTGGATGGATGAATTGACTGCCCTGCTGGATCCATTTCATACAATACAACTCATGCCCCTCCGCCGTCGATATTCCCATTTTCTCGCATCTCCATTTCTCATCCGGTCGAGCCCTCTGCGATTAGAATTCTGACAGGCTTTTTTTTGCCCATCAGCAACGCCGTCAACCAATAGGACCACTACCTCCCCTGAATTGATCGAGCTTACCTGCAGCTTTGGAACGTACGTCGATGAAAACGAGCACCCTTGTCACGGTCACCAGTGAAGCACCCCAAAAAAAAACTCTCCTCTCAGGACCAAAATTTCAAGTCGCGACCGTCATCAAGTAGTGCGATTTTTTTTTTGGTTCAGCCTTTGAGACGGCGGACCCTGGCGTGAGGAGAAAGGTTGAAACATAGCGGCGCAAGCGAAGCTAGTTGACACACACCCCCCCGATCTGTCTGTCTATGCGAGCCCTGGCGAAGTTGGAAACCAAGCAATAAGTCAAGACGTTGAAAAGCAAACCAAACTACTAGGCGCCAAGGCCAGCGCGGGGGAAACAGATTGACATCCCTAGACTCAGGGCTTTTCTTTCTTTTCTTTTTCCGGCCGCGTCCCTGTTCGACGGTCGTCCGCCACCTGTCAGCACTGACGACACCACAATAATAGGGTCGCGTGGTTACGCCTCGACACGCCTCGTTTTTTCCCCCTCCTTCAACTTCGTCACGATCATCCTCGATCCGACCTTGTTCTCCTACACTGGGTGCTTTCTTTCCTTCTTCCTTCTCACCAGCTGCCCCGTCAGAAGGGCTGCCTATCCTTCGCTTTTCTTCCTCCTCTACCTCTTCCCTCGTCTTTCTTTCTTTCTTTCTGAACACACGGTCACCCCAGCGTACACAAGCAAGCGTTGCAACACGTGTGATTCCCCGTTTTTCGTTACCACTACGATCCCTGAATCATACCAAAAAACCTCGCCCCACGCTGATTCGCGGGGAGCTTTGGGCTCTTTTTCTTATTTTAATTTGATTAAGCCCCCCCTTCGCGAATCGAGGACGGGTCCCCTCCTAGTACACCACGTCTAACCCCTCCAATCCTCCTACCCACTTTTTGCGCATCCCACTCGAGTCGCTTCCGCTTCCGCGTATGCCTCAAGACGAGAAGGCCCCCGAGCAGGAGGAACAGGAGCCGCAGCAGCTGCAGCAAGAGCAGCAGGAGAAGAAGCAGAAGCAGAACGGCGCGCGTCGATTTTTCGATTCCATTACCAACATGGCGGGCGAAGATGTTGAGACCAACGGCCGCTTCTGGCGCAAGCAGAAGCTTGGATCCACCGATTACACTCTCCAGGAGCGCAGTGTCGGAACTGGCTTGGTGGACGGAGACGGAGACGGCAGTGGAAGTGTGAACGAGGGCAACTCGACCGAGTATCGCACCTATAAACGTCGGTGGTTTGGGCTGGCCCAGCTGACGCTGATGAACATTATTGTGTCTTGGGATGTAAGTCATCATAGCTGTTTCACTTCCCGACGGGCCATTGCGTCGTGCTCCCGCGACGGGAAGACATATGGAATGAGCACATGCTAACTAATATACGACAGTGGATGACTTTCGCTCCCGTTTCTTCCCACGCCGCATCCTACTATGGCGTGTCCGAATCCACCATCAACTGGATCAGTACCGCCTTCTTCCTGTCCTTCGTGGCCGTCTTTCCCATCAGTATCGCCGTTCTGCACCGCGGCCCTAAGATCGCCTTCATCATCTCTGGAGTCCTCATCCTCATCGGCAACTGGATCCGATATGCTGGCGCCACCAAGGCCAGCGGTGGGCACATCGCGCACGCCATGGCTGGCGAGATTATTATCGGTTTCGCGCAGCCCTTCATCCTTGCCGCACCCACTCGTTACTCGGATCTGTGGTTCACTAACCGTGGCCGCGTTGCCGCAACCGCACTGACCAGTCTGGCCAATCCGTTTGGTGCTGCACTGGGACAGTTGATTACGCCTCTGTGGGTGAGCAAGCCTAGCGATGTGTCCAACATGGTGCTTTATGTCTCTATTATTGTAAGTCCCCCCAAATACCAACATCGGCCCACTCCTTTGAATAAACACAGCTTACTTACATGAAATTTTATAAAGTCCACCGTCTGCTCCCTCCCGGCCATCTTCGTGCCCGCGAAACCGCCTACGCCCGTCGGCCCTGCCTCTGAGACACCGAAGCTCAGCTTGCGTGCCTCCGTCGGCATCCTCACCAGCTCGCTCGAGCTCTGGCTCATCCTCATCCCGTACGCTGTTTATGTGGGCTTCTTCAACTCCATCTCGTCTCTGCTGAACCAGATGCTCAACCCATACGGCTTTTCCGACGACCAAGCTGGAATTGGCGGCGCTGTTCTCATCGTCGTGGGCCTCGTCGCCTCCGCCGTGTCCTCCCCCATCATCGATCGCACAAAGTCGTTCCTCTTCACGATCAAACTCCTCGTCCCGGTTATTGGCCTGTCCTATCTCGCCTTTATCTGGATGCCCCAGACCCGCGACATCGCCGGCCCCTATGTCGTCCTTGCTATCCTAGGCGCATCTTCCTTCTCCCTGGTCCCGGTTGCTCTCGAATACCTCATCGAGCTTAGCCACCCTCTTAGCCCAGAAGTCACTTCCACTATCGCTTGGGCTGGCGGCCAACTCTTTGGCGCCATCTTTACCATTGTCAGCGACGCTCTTGTGGCAGGACCACATGCCAACCCCCCAAAGCACATGAAGAAGGCCCTCATCTTCGAGGCTGTCGTCGCCCTCGCTGTCGTCCCGCTACCCCTGTGCCTCGGCTTGTTTGGCCGCCACGAGAATGTCATCCTTCGCCGCGTCCGTTCCGATGAGGAAGTCCGACCTCGCAACACCGTCACCAGAGTGGAATCTTGATATGTGGGAGAGGATTGGATTTTGCGGAGCCTGCCAGTTCCGCATTGAGACGAATGGAATGGGATAATAACTAATTAATGTTTGTATATAACTGTAACCGATGCGTGCCATTGCCGCAAGATACCCGCCGAGTTATAGCTCTGACTATAGGCTCTAAATCAAAGAATTCCGTCATAACTTCCTTTTGTTGGATGCTTTTTACCGCCGGTCCCGTCTGAATTTCATTCGTTGTGTCTATGCCTTTTTGATGCCGAGAATTGCTTCCCATTCTCGCCTGAGTTCTTCCATTTTCTTCCAGCATTCGGCTCCCAGCGCCTGAAACTCCACAATATCGCCTTTGGTGGCGTTGGGGGCACCTAGTTTCCTTCCAATCGCCTTGTTGCGGAAGCCAATGGCAGTATCCGCGTTGGGGTCCTCGACCTTGCCCTCCCAACCCCAGCCCTCCACCTCTGTCTTCTTGACGTCTACCTCTAGCTTGTGATTGCAGCTGCTACCCCATTTGACATGCTCGGCGTCAAGTTCGTCCAGTCTATCCTGCTCTTGCAGAGCAATCCAGGCGGTGGACTTGGCTCCTTTGTAGCTATCGACATTGTGCCAAGGGGAGCCGAGCGAGCGGGCCAAGGCCAGGGCAAGAGTGTATGCCCACATGAGAAACCAGGGGACAGGGAAGAGCGTGCTCGCAACAATACCGGGGTGAGTGAGGTACATCTTGGGTCGAATAGGTTTCTCCTTGGCCTCCTCGGGGTCTTCGATGGTGAGGAAAGGAGTAGAGTAGGCCTTCGAGGATGGCAGGTTGGCAGTGAGGGAGATGATATCGGTGAGTCGCTTGGCTGATTCGTAGGGCCCTTCGCCGGTGAAGCACTGGAAATCGGACATATCGAAGGATCTGCGTATGGCCTCGAGACTGCTTGACCAGACGATGCGGCCAGGGGCCTCGTTTTCAGAGCGACGGCTGAGCAGGGGAAGGAGTTGGCGAGCCAGGGCGTAGTGGCCAAACACACACGCTGAGAAGACTTCGCCAAGCAGGGGCTTCTCGGGCTTCCAGGGGAGTTAGTGGTGGCTTAGAAAATAGACACAGGGAGCACTTACGTAGTTGTATTGCTGCCGCTCGTTCAAGATGCAAGTCGGTAGAGCAATTTTATACGAGGGCCAGGTGATGGACTGCGTGAGGCCTTCAGTCAAGATGACCCAGATGGCCTTGGGGTAGTTGCATCCAGACCAGCCGCCATACGCAGCGTTGAAGATGACGCTGTCCAATTTCGGGATCCGCACGTTTCGGAGGTATTCGTCCTCGAGGCCCTCGGGGTTGCTCACGGGCTGGCGAACCAGATGGTCGGCGAAGTCGTAGACGCCGCGAATGTCGCACAGGTCGAGCTGCAGGCTCAGGACGTGGATCCGCCTGACGGTGTCCTGCCAGCGGTAGCCATCGCCGACGCGGGACTGCAGCGCCCTGGACGTCTGGGCCGTGTGCTGGGCGTAGGCGCGGAGGGCGCTAATGGTCTGCAGTGACTTTGACTTGGAGCGGGTGGTGGGGAGGATGATGAGGTGGGACGTGAGGGAACGGGTCGCGAGGAACTCGTCGATGAGGCGTTCGCCGATGCCGAGGCCAATTCCACTGCGAGGGGGGAAGACGTTAGCATGGGCGAGACGGAACAGGGAGAAGCAGAAGCGGTGCTGGCGATGGGCAATGGAAATGGCCAATGTACCTGTTGGCGCCTGTGACCAGGACAAAGAGCTGCTCATGGGAAGGGACGGCTTCCCAGGGCGCCTGGGCGGGAGCCAATTGAGAGCCCATTTTGTCGAGGGTTGGTTTCGGTCGGCTTGTGAGGTTCTGTAGAGACGTGGCAGGGGACGCAATCTTGTCGCGCAGCCTGGATACGCTGCCAACGGAGAAGCGGTGTCGTCCCAATTTATGGCGGACGTGTTGGGGAAGCTTTCGGGTGATTAATTAACTGCTTGATTGCGCAGCCGGCCCCACGTGATGGATTGCTCCAATCGCACACAGCCTGTCGCGTTCTTGCATTTACAGCTTTTGCTTGTCTCGTAACGTCATTCTTCTATGGATTCTAACCCAGATTGTGGCGCTGTCCTACTGCGCTCAAACGCACATTCAAACCACATGCCTCACGAATCAAGCAGGAGAACAATAAGAATGCGAGAAAGATACGTATACGAATACGTCAGATTGCCACACCTCCCACCCCTGACCAGCTAGCTGAACTCCCCTTACCCATCCCCACTACGCTACTGGCGGCTTCTTGATTCCCGAGTCGCCTCATAATCATGTACACGAAACGAGGCACATTTACGGAATCTACGCGGCACCCATGCGCTTTGCATCAGTTAAGAACAATCATAATCATTATTGGTTTTTCCTATTTATTATAATGGCTAGAGGCTGGTAAATTTAGGCATTGGCATCTTCATCATCGTGTCAGAAAAACAACCTATTGAATCAGTTGCCAAGTTTCCCCTTGCAGTAAACGCCATAGAGATAGATCATCATCGCTTTTGCTTTCTGTTCTCGTTACGGGGCAAATCGCCCACAAAAGAAAGGCTCATGTTTATCATGAGCCACCCCACCCACTGCATTACTCGCGGGACTTGTTAACTCCCTCTCGCACAGCCTCAAGGATCAGGTCCTTGGCCAGCTCAACACCCTCCTGGGTGCCGATGATCTCAATGGCCTCATCCTTGGCCTGGTCACGGGGAACCTGGATCTTGCAGTTGCTCTGCTTGCGGATCGTGTTCACCTTGGAACCGTTGGGGCCAATCACGTGGCGGTAAGTTCGGGGGTCGGGTAGGACGAGGTAGCCGGTGGCATCGTTCTTCTTGGCCTGTTCAATAGCCTTGCTAATGGCCTCCTTGGCCTTGGCAACATTCTCGGTGGTGCCGCGCAGGACCCAGGGAATCTCGCCGTCTTCACCAGACGAGATCTGGACGATCTTCCACGAGTGGGCATCCGAGTTGGCATCCTCGTCATCTGTGATCAGTGGCAAGGCACCAACGTTGGAACGGGAAGAAGTGTCGGGCTTGGCGGGGAGCGCCTGGCCCGCATGGTCGACGGTGACCTGGTGGTTGTTGCGGAGCTGGCGGAAGAACTGACCACCGTTGGAGATGGAGTGGTGGAGGTTGCGAGGAACCTGCACAGTCTCACCCTGCTGCGACTTGATCAGGGACAAGATGTGCTCCTTGGCTTCGGCCACCTTCTCGGGGCGACCAGTCACCTTGACTCCAGTCTTGCCGTCGCCCTGGCGAGGAACATCGATGCTGACGGTGAACTTGGACTCGAGCTGGCGCTTGACGTCGCCGCCACGGCCAATTAGGGAGCGGTGGTTGTCAATGGGCACATCCACGATCTCGGTGATCTGGCTCTCACGCTCAGAGACAATCTCCTGAATGCGCTCAATGATCTTTTGGACGACGTCAGTGCGGCCCTCAATCTTGATGGTGTTTCCATCTGCCTCCTGCTTGGGGAACTGGATAGTGCGGGCAAGCTCGCGTCGGTCATCAGAACCACCAGCCTTGACAACAATATCGCGGAGGTTGGCACCTATTCACTCGTTAGTCGTAGTTGAGCAATAAAGTCATCAATTTAAACTTACCGCTGGCGCCAATAAGAGCCTTGTGGTGCTTCTTCTCAACATCCAGGGTGCGAACCACGGTGTCGTCAAAGACAGCGCGCTTCTCCTCCAGGATCTTCTTGGCCTTGGCAACCTGAGAGGCCGTACCCTTCAGCTGGATCTCCACAATGGGGGTGTCCCGGTCAGCGGGCACGTCGATCTTGCAACCGGTGGCCTGGCGCAGCTCGTCAAGAGCAGCACCGCCCTGGCCAATCAGAGATCCAACCTGCTTCTGTTGGACAGGAACGATACCAGTAGCAGAGTGCTCCTCGAGATACTTGTAAAGAGAGAAGAGCTCATCACGGGCCTCATCAGCACCCTTCTTGGGTCCGCGGATCATAACCTCGTCGGCAGGCTGCTGTCGACGAGGCTTTTCGGTCTCGCTGGCAGCGTCCGCATTGGGCTGGTCATCTGCATTGTTCTTGGCAGATCGGGGGAAGAAAATCAAAACCTTATAGCGGGTCTGGAGACGGTTGATCTGGCTACCCTGAGAGCCAATGAGCTCACGGTGGTACTTGGGGTCAATCTTAAGAACGTGAGTTGTCTCGTCAGCCAGGGTGCGAGAAAGACCCTGGATGTGAGAGCGGGCAGTCTCAGCCTTGGCCTTGGGGCCCTTGAGCTCAACCTTGCCGTCCTGAACCTGAATCTCAACATCAAAACGGTCACGCAACTCTCGAATGTTGCTGCCACCCTTGCCGATGAGGTGGTTGGCGAACTTCTGGGGGAAGTCAAAAGTCAGCGTGAATCCACGCTCCTTTTCATCCTCCTTCTCCTGCTCAACGAAAGCGGCAGCCTTGGCATGGAGTGACTTGACAGCCGACGCGGGACCACGAAGGGTGATGGTGGTTCCGACCTTCGTAACGCGGATGGGGATCTGGTCGTTGGAGCGGCTCTCCTGCTCCTTCTTAATGAAACGTCGGAGTCTCTCATGGAACTTCAAGGGAACATCAAGGGTTGCAGTGGTAATTTGCTCCTGCTTGTTGATGAGCTCCAGAATATGCTTCTGGGCATCCCGGAGACCCTGCTGGAAGGCCCGAACCTCAGCATCGGTGGGCTTGTTGCGAGGCAGCTGGAAGGGGCCGTCCGCTGGGTCAGGACCCTCAAAGACGAGCAGCACAGGGGCATTGGGCTCGGAGGCTTCGGGAACAACTACCTGAACACCGTAATCCTCCTTGACCTTGGGGGTGACATCGTTTCGGATGTGCTGGTGGAAGAAGGAGTCGATGGGCACTGTTGCCATACGAGAGGGAGGCTGGGCGTTGATCAGGCCAGTAATCTCAGACTGGGCACGGATGGCATTCTTTCCCTCGCGGGAGTAAAGCTCCCAAGGGAGGGCTCCGTCCTGAGAGAAGGGAGTGTTGATGTGGGTGTTGTAGAGCTTCTCAAGGCGCTCAATCTCCTTGCGGTGTCGGAGGTAGCGAGTGACATATCCGGCGTGGGCAGCAGCGCCGCCAGGAGCATTGCGGTGGAAGCGAGCAATGTCAAGGTTGGACATTTGCATACCCATAGCAAGATCCATGGCCTTCTCCAAACCAGCCTGGACCTGATCAGCAGGGCCAATCACAGTAACAGTGTCATCATCCTCGTCGGTGGGCAGCAAGATGGTGCAGCCAGTGTCAGCGAAGAAGTCCTCGGTGGCAATACCTCGGTCACCGATGATGAACTGGTGGCGGCCTCGCTGGATTGAGAGCTGCTCAGCCTCGAGCTGTCGGTGAAGCTCGGCGACTTGGCGCTCAATCTCGGCGCGAACCTTCTGGACAGCAATTCGGTCACCAGCGAGCTGGATGTGGTTCTCATCTTGGCCAGCAGGGGCAAAGACGGGTCGCTGGCCAGCGCTAGGGGCGACAGGAGCCGGGGCAGAGGTGTAGGCCTGGTGAGGGGGGACTCGGATCTGAATTCCATTGTTCTCCTCCAGGGCACTGGCAAGGGCGTTTCCGGGACCCGCGATGAAGGGGTAGAAAGCAGCAGGAATGCCGCGGACCTTGGTCTGGGCATTGGCCGATCGCTCGCCGGCGATTTTGAGAATCTCATTGCGAGCCGAGGCAGCAGAGAGAGCATTGCCCTCAACAACGACGTCAATGGTGGCATCGTCATCGTCATCGATGGGCTGGTTCTCGTCAACCTTGGGCAATTGAATCTTGGCACCAGTCTTCTCTTGGAGGGCCTTGATCATCGAACCGCCCTTGCCAATGATGTGCGCTCGGGTGGACTGGGGAATCTCGACGGTGATAGTTTGCTATATTTCAGTCAGCAGGTGTCACGGGGACATGTGGGTGGGACACGAGCTTACCCTGGTTCCAATTTGAGAAATCAGGTCCTTGAGTGCCTGCTGGGCAACGTCTTGAGGACCGGTGGCATCAAACTTAAGGCGACCGTTGGAGGAGGTGGCCATGCTGATTGTGGCGCGGGACTTGCGGTTGATGTCCTTGATAATGTCGGGGATGGGCCTTCTGAGCTGAGTTCGGGGCATGATGAACTGGGGCTCGAGGGTAACACTCTCAACATTGCGGCCGGGAATGAACATGGAAGGCTTTGCGGTTTGGGGAGTAGCAGCTCCAGAAGCAGGAGTCGAAGAGCGCGAGGGGCCGTTGGATCCAGTACCGTTAGACTTGCCGTTGGCGGTGTTCTTTGCTCCCCAAATGGGCGCCACATTGGCGCTCTTGCCCTTGGGGGCACCAAGCTCGGGGAACAATTCATGGGATTGGGTATCAAGGGCAGTCTTGGGGCCCTGGGCCTGCTTGCCAGCAGCCTTTGAGCTGATGGGGGCGGCCCAGGAGCCAGATGCATCGTTGGTGGGCTTGGCTGGGAGGTCCTCATCCGGCGCATCCTCAACGGTGACATGATGAGGAGCCTCAGCGTGCTTCTGGAGAAGCTTCTGGGCGGCGGAGAGCTCACCAACGTTGCTGGTGTCGACGGGGGTCTCGGAAGCCATGATTGAAGTTTTCTTTCGATATGGCGACTTTGGATAGGGGATTTTGTGAGCGGTCGGGATCAGGCGATACCGGGATAGACTGTGGAGAGCCGGTTAGAACAAAGTCATGCCAACAATGTCTGCACTTCGACTGTGGCGCGACAAAGGGGGGCAATGCGGAAGAGGGAGGGCGTACGGATTCTAATGGCTGCTAAAAGCACGGAAGCTTGCAGCCAGCGGGTGTTGGATACGATGGGACGGGAGGTGAGAGCTCAAGACAGGCGGAAGACGACAAATGACCAGATGCTGCAGAGTCTGAGGTCTCTAGAACATTGTGCAAGAACCAACAGACGACGATGACCAGTAACCAGGAGGAACAACCAGAGATGTGGCAGAGACCGGAGAGCGGGTAGAGAGATGGATGAAGATGGGAAGTTGGAGTGTGAGGTTGGAGGTTGAAGAGGGTGAGGTGGAAGTTTCTCCAAACTCCCCACGGTGTTCTAGGCTCTAAGCCGCCCAGGTAGTCCGTTACTTTTTTTTTTCCGGAGCAGGGGATTACGGAGGGTCGCGAGTCACTACCGGCCTCCCTATGGAGCTAACTACCTTGAAAGGCATCTAAAAGGACACATACGGTACTTTGTCCATACCTGTACGGAGAGAGCCCCCTAGAATTTACGCGAAGCTTGCTTGACCGGAGCTACCAAAGAACCCGTACAGCCAAACCAGCAACGGTCAATAACCGGTTAGCAGGCCAGCTGTCAGCGGGTCCAGTGTCTCCCTTCGGGACTGGTTCCTGGCCCTGCTGTCCAAAAATGGAACCCGGGAGGCACGGATCACGGGACCCTTCATGTGACACCGTGTCGCTGGGTGCTTCTGGGTTATTCCATCCCGATTGCGCGATCTGGAGTGAGATGGGAAATGGGTAGACGCACGTGAGGAAAAGAAAAGAGAGTTATACCTTGCTTGGAGACTGCTTACCGCCAGCTCGGCTGAATGCACGCTCGAGATTCCGTTCTTGTCGGGGGTTAGCCTGCCTGCACTCGCAGTCGCTGCCACTGGCTCGCTTGCCTTGTACCTAGCTCTCGTCGAAAGCTATTGAGAGATACGTGCCACTGAGACGACGCATGTGCAGCCACTTTTCTCAATGGCCAATGCAAGGGAACGCGCGAAGTGACGCAATCTGGGTCAGAAAGGCCCCGGTCATATCTGGAAATGGAACTTTTCTGGGGTGTAAACAGGTGTTTCTAGGGGTGCGACCTGCTCATGAGTGGACAGATGGGCCCCGTTTGGCCCGAGAGAATACAGTAGTTAGAGTCTGTGCAGACTGGTCGACTGTGGGGTCGCATCTGACTATTCCAACGAGCATGCGCAAAGATCGCAAGCCACCAACCAAACTCAATGTCTCTCACGTTGGAACGTTGCACCCGGCAGTGAGGAGGTGCAACGCCATGTCTCTCTTCTCCTCTTTCCTCTCCCCTCTTCCCCTTTCCCCTGGATCAGGGCGAATGCACCATCGCCATGCCCAATGGGCCTGGAGCATGTCTTGATGAGGAGCAAATATATACTACACTGGGATGGCACATCAGCCTTGCAGGGAAACGCCAGCACTCTACCAAATATGGCTGAGTTTATTCTTGGCCGATAGAGGCGGGTCTCATCCGAATTCTTAGATTAGTTTTAGGGAATGGTCTCATGTGGTGTAAAGGAGCAAGAGTTGCAATCTCCGCTCGGCCAGATAGAGGCCATGACAGGTCGTCAGTGCGCGATGATCCCGTGTCCCGCGGGCCGCAACGGCCAGGGTTCGTTGCGATAGAGAGTTCTAAGCGCCCTGCCGACCAGCTGTTATCGATGGTGGATGCCGACTCGGAATGCACCCGGATGTTCGAAACTGAAATGGGATGCCGAAGACAATCAATCGCACGTCCCTTTCAGACGAGTGGGTTGGCTGCAGCGCGGAGAATACGCACATGGCATTTTAAGAGCCTGGCCGTCAAGCATTGAACTTTTGAAATGCGACAGACCCTTTCCCCCTTCCGACCTGAGCGTCTGCACCTGTAGACCCCTCCTTGTGACATCTGTAATTGCATCGCTTGGCTACTGCAGGTACGGATTGAGATGACATGCGACACGGCACGGAACGGGAGGGGAGGGGAGGGGAGATCTGATGACTCGAGCACACACCCACGGTACTTGACCAAGTACTATGCACAACTTGTTGGCCCTCGCTAATTAATATCCTGTTTGTAATAATGCCGTGGGACAGCAACTTCGTTGAGCTCGCAATTGATTGGGGTAACACTCGGTTCCAATCACGGCAACAGAACCAAGAAACCACAGCATTGCTTGGCCATGCAATCCGGCGGCATTGTCCTCGGGGGCCAAGAGTCATCAAATGGAACGTTAGCCTGGGATAGAGCAAACGAACACGTACGCGGCACCTCAGCGGAGGTCTGGACCACCCGGTGAAGGAATTGATATCATTCGGGACACCGATGGTCAGTGCCGAGCTCAGGTGAGCACGCCGATTCTGACGATACACGAGACGACGACCCCCAACAACGCACGATGGAAGTGTGTCAAAAAGGAAGTAGTGCAAACCAGGGCTTGTGAAAAGGGTCACCCCAGACAGCTGGATGCGCCACAGAAAGTTGCCCATGGACATGCAGGTCGTGCAGTGGAGACGACGATGGGTGTGGACAAGAGATGTCGTTGCGTTGCTGAGAGCGTTTGTCATTGAGCGGAATCAGAAAAAAGAGGGATCCATGCATATGCTATCTTCTTCAATGGCACCGTAGGCTGTAACTAAAGTTGAGAGACCCAAAATATTCGAGTGATTGGGCGGCATTGACCAACCGTGAGCGGCGAAAGGGAATGCAGTCACCGTTGGATGGTGTGGGACAATTCCTCATATTGCATTGGCTTGGTCTGCAGGTAAGCGACGTGATAGGATCCCGTCCAACCTGGCTCAAAAACGCGTGCGAGGACGGGTTGATCGACATCCAAGTGCAATTGCTAGCCACACGGAGAGAATAGAGACGAGACAAGTTTGAAGCGGCCTAAGTTGAAGCGAAGAGTATCAGCATCAGCATCGGCGGCGGCTGGCGGGCCCAAGATCATGTATGTCTCGCATCGCCACGCCGGACGAGTGTCCGGGCCCAATCGAGAGGGCTGAAATGCCCATGTCCCGCCGCGTGCTAGGTCCCGGGGAGATAGATTGCGTGGAATGGGGAAGTGAGACGGACGCCCCCCCCTTGTGGCGTGAAACGTCAAAGGGTCCCCAAGTCCCGACGGGGAGAGCTGAATTGATTCACCTAATTCCCGGTATGCAGTCTTGGGATGGTTTTACCTGCATGCGATTGGGACATATTTTGATGAGTTGCTACGACGCCCAAAGCCAATTCACACCCAAATAAAGCGCAGGGCATGGATGAGGCCTGCTGGTCACCGTAAGCATGGGCATATAGGCGCCGCTGGCGACGCGGGGATCCAAGACGAGATGACATGAGACGATGCCGTGTACGGTCGCAGAAGCATGCGCAATCGGCAGCATATGAGCCGGGACTCTGTGAGGAGGGGATCGGATAATGAAAGCGAGTTAGCACATAGGTTAAGCAGGAGCAGGGTCCAGCATTGATGAGATGATGGGGAGGCTAAGGACCAGCGCCCCATCATTGTCGCGTCTCTCCAATGCTCCATCACTGCAAGTCTGTAACTTGCTTCAGCCTCCCGGGCTCAACGTTGCGGTTCCCGATGGCGACTCCCAAGAGATCGGCCCCACCAGAACTTGGTCCGGCGTCGACCGTCAGTGTAGGCAAATTTCACCGAGGACAGTTGAAAAAAAAAATTGAGGAAAGAAAAAGAAAAGAAAACAAAGCGCCGAGCTAGAGCGATGTCCAGCCGCATAACTTTCGTGCCGCGTGCTTAGATTGACCTGGCAGTTCTGAGAGTGCCACATCAGCATTGAGTCCAAGGCGAGCTTACACGGTCCCACCGGCTGGCGAAAGAGGACGGACGGACGCGGCGGCCAGTCTATTGGCACTCTAGAACCAGTCATCCGTACTGGTCCAGCTGTCTGTCTGCCCCCAGATGCAGACGAGTAACATGTAATATGTACATCTGACAAAACCCTCCCTTTTGGACAGCCGGTAACATGGTTGCACCGCGGATGGGTAGCAGCCGGCCTGAGATTGACCAAGGACCAGGAGCTCCATCCAGCCTTGTCCATACTGTCTGTAGCTAGGAGACTTTTGAGCCATTGGCACCCTGTGTGCTCTGACCCCCCCTCCAACTCTTTTCTAAAAAGTCTTGTCTTCAGCATCGAAGTTGCGAGATCCTGGGTCCCGCTCCACCCACGCATCCACTCACGCCCGCACCTGGTGCGTTTGCTACGCGCTTAAACTGGGCGTGGGACCGACATTCGATCACGGACTTGTGGGACTCTGGCACCGGCGCTGGCACCTTTGGAGGTACAGTAGAGGTGTTTTCTAACACCACACCCGATCCACGCCCCCATTTTCCCCAAGTCGCTAAACCTCCCAGGAGATGGCCGCGTCCAAGTACTTAGACAGCGCAGGCTCCCTTCCGAGACATAGTGGAGGGCGGAAGACGGGGAAGAATGAAGAATGTAAGACTTTAGTAGGCTGAGGACTAAGCAAGTTAAAGAGCCTGAGCAAACCAGTTGCACTCGAGGTGGAACTCGCCCAGCTGGCTTAAAGGCCAAGCAAGGTACAGTGCAGCGCAGTGCAGCGGCTGCACAGTCCACCACAGTGCGTGCATTGACTGGCCCAGGTGGATGGGCACAAGGCGAGGCGTACTGTCGCCGTTCATCATGGCATGAAAGGCTAAACCAAAGGGAACACAGCAACCCTTGGCCCAGAATCAAGACGCCTCCCTTTTGCAGGCCAAAGACAAGGCACCAAGTTGGGTCCGCACGCATGTACATACATATGTACATATGTTGCCCGACTCGAGCAATTCGGCGTCTTCGTCACCCCTGGCTAACATGTGTCAAGACGACGGCTCACCAGCCAGCAGAGGCAACACAGCCCCCTCGGTCTGCATCTCGCTGCGTCCCATCCCTTGGACACCAACCAGCAAGGCACTAGGGCAGAGAGGCATCAAGCGCGAATCGCTGACCACATTGCGCGACGGGGCGAGCGACAAGGCCAGAGGCCCCCCCCCCC